>JAMKPZ010003863.1:0-12164 GCA_024699675.1 Amphibolis antarctica | reverse complement strand
TCCTCCAGCCTATCTTTTACCTAGAATGGGTGGCAAACATGGTACCTGTCCCAAAGAAAGATGGGCGGGTACGCATGTGCGTCGACTACCGGGACCTCAACAAAGCTAGCCCCAAGGACGACTTCCCACTGCCACACATAGACGTCTTGGTAGATGATGCCGCCAAGTACGGGGTGTACTCTTTCATGGATGGATTCTCCGGATACAACCAAATCCTCATGGCAGAGGAAGACAAGGAGAAGACCACATTCACAACCCCCTGGGGCGTCTTCTGTTATAGGGTGATGCCATTTGGGCTCAAAAATGCAGGTGCTACTTACCAAAGAGCCATGACCACCCTCTTCCACGACATGATGCACAAGGAAGCCGAAGTCTACGTCAACGACATGGTAGTAAAGGCACGTACTCATCAGCAGCATCTCAAGCACTTAAGGAGACTATTCGAGCACTTAAGGAAGTACAAGCTCAAATTGAACCCGTCAAAATCAACCTTCGGGGCCACCACTGGGAAGCTCCTCGGTTTCATCATCAGCAAATAGGGAATCGAGGTAGATCCCGACAAGGCAAAAGCAATCTTAGATATGCCTCCCCCACAAACAGAACAATAGATCTGGAGCTTGCTAGGAAGGCTACAATACATTGCACGTTTTATCTTGCATCTCACGTCGATCTATGAGCCCTTCTTCAAGTTATTGAAGAAAAACGCCAACTTCACATGGACCACAGAATGCCAAGTCGCCTTCGATCACATCAAGCGTCAGCTATCCCGACTGCCGGTTCTGGTGCCACCTCACCCCGGAAGACCACTTTTTCTATACATGTCGGTGACAACTTCTTCCATCGGCGTATTGGGCCAACATGACACCACTGGCAGGATCAAGCAGGCCATATACTACCTCAGTAAAAACTTTACTGAGGTAGAAGAACGGTATGAGCTAATTGAAAAGTACTGTCTCTCGCTAGTCTGGACAGTGAAAAAGCTACGACAATACCTGGTGGTCTATCCAGTTTTGTTGCTCAGCCACCTAGATCCCTTATGCTACCTCTTCGACCAACCGGCCTTGGTAGGCAGGTGCGTGAAATGGCAAATGCTCCTTGTAGAGTTCGACATTCGGTACGTATCCCAGATGTCCATGAAGGCTCAAGCCATGGCCGACCAGCTGGCACACCAGCCCTTGCCGGATTACCAGCCGCTAGAAGATTCCTTCCCAGATGAGCCAATCTTCACCATCGACGAGCCGAATCTAGACCAGTTAGATCTGGATCAACTAGATCCTGATCAACCGAAACCCCATACCTTGTACTTCAACGAAGTAGTCAACACTAAAGGTCGCGGGGTAGGGGTCGTCTTAGTGGATCCCCAAGGAAGGATGCTGCCCATAGCCAAGCAGCTTCTCTTCACATGCTCACACAATGAGGCGGAGTACGAGGCTTGTATCATGGGGCTACGACTTGCACTGGAACTCTGGGTCACCCATCTGCAAGTATTTGGCGACGCCATGCTGGTAATTTCTCAAACCCTCAACAGGTGGAAAACTCGAGACCCCAAGCTTCAACCGTACTAGGAACTTGTACGGCAATTAGTAAGCGACTTCCGGTTCATCCACTTCCAACACATCAGCTGCAAGCATAACCCATACGCAGACACTCTGGCCGTCTTAGCCTCATGGGTAGCAGTCACGGAAGGGCAGAGCATTGCCATAGAAGTCACAACACTTCACCAACCGGCCTACAGCGAGGATGTCTACCACCTTACAGAAGTCCCTAGACAGGCCAACGCTTGACCCACAACTTTGCCTCTAGATAACTGCTCTAGCAACCAATAGACTGCCAACCAACACAGAGAACCAGCTCCAGCTGACGAACCAAACAATATAGATCATAGGCCCCCAGACGATAACTTGGGGAACTCACAGCAAGAGGACCGCCCATGGTATTCAAATATACAAGCCTTCTTGGAGACCGAAGAGTTCCCCCCAGACGCTACCACCCAAGACAGACGTACGTTGTCAAGACTGGCAGCCGGCTACGTCTTCAGCGAGGGACAGCTCTACAAAAGATCTCACAACCAAACTCTTCTCCAGTGCGTAACCTCGCCCGAGGCACGTACGGTTATGCAAGAAATCCATGAAGGTGTTTGTGGATCCCACATGAACGGGATCCTCTTGGCGAAAAAGATCATGCTCCAAGGCTACTACTGGAGCACAATGGAAGCGGACTGCACCGCGTACGTCTATCGCTGTCACCAGTGCCAGGTACATGGAAACCTCATCCACACACCCCCCAAGGAATTATACAACATGGCTTCTCCTTGGCCGTTCTCCATGTGGGCCTTGGATGTGGTAGGTGAGATCAAGCCGACAGCCACCAATGGACACCGGTATATACTGGTGGCCATCGATTACTTCACCAAGTGGGTGGAAGCGGCCTCCTACAAGACAGTCACGGCAGCTGCCACCTAGAGGTTCTTGCGCAACAACATTGTCACCCGGTATGGCGTACCCTTTGAGGTGGTGATCGACAACGGCACCAACTTTATAGCCAAGCAAGTCACAAGCTACCTCGAACAATGCCATATCTGTCACCTAAGGGTGTCCCCCTACAGGCCACAGATGAATGGAGCAGTTGAAGCAGCTAACAAGACACTGGTCCAGATTCTCAAAAAGATGGTCCGAACAAACAAAGATTGGCATGACCACCTCCCGTAAGCACTCTGGGCCTACCAAACATCCTTGCGGACCGCTACCAAAGCAACGCCATACTCGCTGGAATACGGGTCCGAAGCAGTGTTGCTAGTGGAAGTAGAACTTCCATCCCTTCGCATCCTCAAAGAAGCAGCGGACTCTGGTGATCAGTGGTCAGAATCGCACCTACTGTAACTCAACCTCCTTGACGAAAGAAGGTTGAGGGCGTTGAACCATGCCCAGACTTATCAAAGAAAGATGGCAAGGGCTTACAACAAGAAGGTTCATCCCCGACTCCTTAAATTCGATAATCTAGTCCTTCGCTCCATTTTTCCAATAGGTTCAACAGGAAAATTCTCCCCAAACTAGCGTGGCCCATACGTCATCACCAAGATCCTTAGCAGGGGAGCCGCCTACCTTTTTGATGAAGCCACCCAACAAGAGTTTGGCTCGGTCAATTTGTCACAGCTGAAGAAGTTCTACCCATGAAGGACAAGTTCGACTGGGGATCCATGCAGCTGCCGCCATCAGATGGGCCGGCTGCCGGCTTCTTGGACCGGCTCCCCAAGGCCAAGAAGGACGAGTTCGACCAGGGATCCACGCAACTGCCGCCTTCAGATGGGCCGACTACCGGCTTCCTAGACTGGCTCCCCAAGGACAAGAAGGACAAGTTCGACTGGGGATCCATGTGGCTACCGCCTTCAGATGGGTCGGCTGCCGACTTCCTGGACCGGCTCCCCAAGGCCAAGAAGGATGAGTTCGACTGGGGATCCATGTGGCTACCGCCTTCAGATGGGCCAGCTGCCAGTTTCTTGGACCGGCCCCTCGTGGCACAGAACAACCAACCACTTCTGGGGTTTCACCCGGTCACCGACGCTATCCAACTGGTTGCTGGCACTTCCAACTGGAAACCCACCATCTCCTCCAGAAGACATACACCTCAGGGCAGAATTAAGGGCATTCTGCCCCTCCGTCCCGTTTCGTGCACCCAGCAGCTGCCAATGGCGAAACCCAAAGGGCCAGCTCCCCACGGTCACAAAAGATCAACTCGACCGGGGATCCACGTGGCCGCCGCCTTTAGACAGACCGGCCATTGGCATCTTAGACCAACACCCCACAAGCCAACCAAGAAGCCAATTCCCCCATGACCATGAAGAATGAGCACGAGCGGGACTCATCACAGCCGCCACCTTCAGACAAGCCGGCGACCGACGTCTCCATCCGACTCTCCACCGACTAATCGAGAGATCAAGTCCGGACAGGTACGCTCCTTTCCTCGGTGAATTCCCTTTTATGGCTTACATGTCGCACAAGGCACGTACGATGCACACATGGTGAGTAGGTCCAACTCTTTAGTTATCTTGCCTCGTCCATATTGGAAAAGAAGAGGGTCGACAAAACTAGCCAAAACTTCACCCCACAAGTTTGTTTATGTCCCAGGTCACAACCCGTCGGGACATGCCCATGTCCTCCCAAGTCTCGGAACTACGAAACAACCAGCTCACCATTTGCTAGAAGAAACGCCCGGAAGCTGGAAAATGACCCGGCCCCCATCCACAGTCTGTTGCCCAATACTTATACGCTCCACCATCCAACCGGCCTACAACCGGCTACCACCTCTGACATACCCGGTAGCCATATCCACAGCCGACGGTGAGAACAGTTTACAACAGCAGGCAGCACATCCGACTCAAGAAATGCTATCCGGACCTCTGGGACAAACTACCGACCCCAAGAGTGACATCAACTACATCCAGATTTCTACATCGAAAATCTGAGCGCCCAACTTGTTCAACTCCAATGGCACCAAAAATGGAACAGGGTGAGTAATCCAGGTTCGTCCTTGTCCCCATAGTCTTTGCTGATTCCGAGTGGTTACAATATACCAACAAGAGATCACTTCTCCACGCAAATGAGTATCCAACCCCCCATTTTTACCTAGCCCGAGTGCCACCCAACAATGAGGGAGACCTCAAACTTCGGCTCCCTCTAGGTAAGGTATTCCCCTTGGACCCAATCGCGACAATATCGGGTTATTCTGCTTGCCAACAGCACATGGGGAGGGCTAGTAGCATTCTTTTATTCAGTTTTATTATTTCGATCTTTTATTTTTGTAATAGAAAAGAACAAAAAAAAAAAAAAAAAGAGGAAAAAAAAAAAAGAGAGAAAAAGGAAAAGAAAAGAAAAAATTACTTGTTGCTGAGTCCTGAAAGCATACGGACTCCGATGTAAGGGAAGGGTAGAACTTAAAATTCTGCCATCTATTGGCAGTCCAATACCCAACTTGTCGTGATTGACCAAGTATTCCCTTCTTTCAGGGCTTGGCAACCCATTGAAGTCCGCCAATACAACCAGGTGCCGAAACTCATTTGCCGACACCCACTTCTCCCTTTTTCCTCTTGTCCTAGGGCTTGACATCCCAACTAAGTCATCAACATTGGGCTTGGCATCCCGCTGAAAGTCGCTTCCACCCTTGGGTTCCGATGCCCACGTTTTCGAAACCCGCATGATTCTATCCATCATCTCTACAACCCCAGAGCGAACTCGTGAGGACGAATCAGCATAACTATGGGCAGAAGGACAGCCCTCAGATCTCTCCTCTCAACCTATTTTTGTCGCCTAAGGGTCACTTCCACTGGACAAGGGAACCACGTTTCCAAACTCACATGCATGAATGTCCAGCGGTTGTCTTTTGACATAAGGTGAGCCACCTTTCATTCCCCTGCAGGTCTAGATAGCACAATTGGGTCGGAACAGCTACCTTGCGCAAACTCCATCACGGGCACCCACCTGAAGACCCCTATACAGAATCAACAAAACCAAATACCAGAAAAGGAGTCACCAGAAAATGTCCCAACCATTTCACACAACATGGCACAGATATTAATGGATAAGGGGAAGGAACAACACTCCTTCCCCACCTTTGGGAACTAACGTATAATCAAGTGTGCAGGTAAATCAACCGGTTGCCGAGTAAATCAACCGGCCACTGCCACCACTACCCGAGGATGGTCGACTCCTCAACGCAACCCACACCAGAACACCAACTATTTCATTCATGAATGAGAAAAGTTCGCCCACGCGCGCCGCCCAGCTCAGACAGTTGGACGCCCGGACCAAGACCCACACGAGACGAGATGTCATGCGGAAAAAGAAGGGGGCTGCCGGGTAAGTTAGCCGGCCACTGCCACCGATACTTAGGTACGGTCGACTCCTCAATACTAACCATTCCTCGTAGGAACAAGCAAAGCCCCCACGCCACGCCAAACTCGGACAACTTGATGCCACGACAAGGATCAGCGCCAGACAAAACATTACGCAGGAAAAAGAAGGGCCGCCAGACAAACTAACCAACGGCCGATCTCCCCGAAACCCATACTTAAATGTATGGTTCGGGTGGCTAACCGGCCCGCCATCTGCAAGCCGGTAAAGAAACCCGGTAGCCGGCTCCCTGAAACCCATACTTAAATGTATGGCTTGAGTGGCTAACTGGCCCGCCGTCGACAAACTGGTAAAGAAACCCGGTAGCCGGCTCCCCGAAACCCATACTTAAATGTATGGTTCGGGTGGCTAACCGGCCCACCGTCGGCAAACCGGTAAAGAAACCCGGTAGCTGGCTCCCCGAAACCATACTTAAATGTATGGTTCGAGAGCCTAACCAGCCCGCCACCGGCAAACTGGTAAGAAAACCCGGTTGCTGGCTCCCCGAAAACCATACTTAGACGTATGGTTCGAGTGGCTAACCGGCCCGCCACCGGCAAACCAATAAAGAAACCCGGTAGCCGGCTCCCCAAAACCCATACTTAAATGTATGGTTCGGGTGGCTAACCGACCCACCGCCAACAAACCGGGAAAGAAACCCGGTAGCCGGCTCCCTGAAACCCATACTTAAATGTATGGTTCGGGTGGCTAACCGGCCCGCCACCGCCAAACCAGTTAAGAAACCCGGTAGCTGGCTCCCCGAAACCATACTTAAATGTATGGTTCGGGTGGCTAATTGGCCCGCCACCGGCAAACCGGTAAGAAAACCCAATTGCCGGCTCCCCGAAAACTATACTTAGACGTATGGTTCGGGTGGCTAACCGACCCACCGCCGGCAAACTGGTAAGGAAACCTGGTAGCCAGCTCCCTGAAACCCATACTTAAATGTATGGTTCAGGTGGCTAACCGGCCCGCCACCGGCAAACCGGTAAGAGAACCCGATTGCTGGCTCCCCGAAAACCATACTTAGACGTATGGTTTGGGTGGCTAACCGTCCTACCGTCAGCAAACCGGTAAGGAAACCCGGTAGCTGGCTCCCCGAAACCCATACTTAAATGTATGGTTCGAGTGGCTAACCGGCCCGCCACCGACAAACTGGTAAGAAAATCCAGTTGCCGGCTCCCCGAAAACCATACTTAGACGTATGGTTCGGGTGGCTAACCGGCCCGCTGCTAGCAAACCGGTAAGGAAACCCGATAGCCGGCTCCCCGAAACCCATACTTAGATGTATGGATCGGGCGGCTAACCGGCCCACCGCCGGTAATCCAGTAAGAAAAACCAGGTGCCGGCTCCCCGAAGATCACACTTAGACGTATGGATCGGGTGGCTAGCCGGCCCACCACCAACAATCCGGGAAGAAAACCCTGTTGCCGGCTCCCCCAAACCTCCAACATGGCACAAACATGGTACCCGTGTCGTCACCCCACGGCTCACAAACCAGTCCACACAATGTCTTCGAGCGAACAGTTATAGACAAGGTTTCATTAAAATGAAGCTGATGTTATTCATGATTTAAGAAAAAAAAAAAAAAGGGGGTACAAGTGGGCACACAAGGCTACTCCTCCTTAGAAGACCTCTGAGAGTCGAGCCTCCGGGGCTCGAACCTCCGGGGGTCGACCCTCTGACGCTCCCACCTCCGTTGCTCCCAGGCTAGCTCCCGCGCTCCATCTGCTCCACCAGGTGGATCAACCGATCCTCACGGCTCAGTAACTGGATGAGGACTTTGTCCTGAGCATTGAGACGATCCAGTGCCGCACGCAAGCCCTCAGAGAAATCCGGGTCTGAAGAAGACCTACCGGCAGACCAAGAAGCAGAAGCAGTGGGCCGACGCCCGGTTGACTGCCCACCAGACGACGAGCTGGTCCGCTTCGAAGCAAGCCTCTCATACTGGCCCAGATCAACCAACGTGATGGGCTGGGTCTGGAGCGGGACCTTCTGCCGGCCCCTGGTTGAAATGCGAAGGAAGTTGGCCAGTTCCACCATCGCCTCCCCGAAGAGCAACTAGCTAGGAGGCCGCCGGCCTGGGATGATCACGCCACGCATCTAGAGCCGAACCGCCACTGCCCAGTTCACCTGGCAACCCGTTACCACTGCGAAAGTCACAAGGTAAGTCACCACACTAATCTCGTCCCAATGTCCCCCCTTCGAGAGGATCGTATTGTTAAGGACGAAGGAAACGAGGTGGGCGCCCGGGTTCAGGTCCCAGGCCTTGACGACCCGTTGATCAAGATCGACTTCCACGGCAACTACCACGTTGATGTCGTCGATGCTCCAATGAAGGCTCAACAGGGACGAGAAGATGTCCAGGCTGGTGAAGCGATGGCCCAACACCTCGAACAGGAGTGCGTCGGAGAATTCCATCGGCCCGGACTGGAGGCCCAGAACGAGTTGCGACTCCACCTCCAACAAGTTGGAGTACATCTTGGCCACCAGACCGGGGACGATCTTGACCCGGCGGAAGTCCCAGACGAAGGGGAGCAAGCCCTGCATGGTGAACAGCTGCTAAACCTCCAGCAGCCGGTCGAAGTTAGCCGGCCTGCCGTGTAAAATCGTCTTCATTGCCAAGCGGCTATCGACGGGGGACGCCAGCTCCTGGTCGGTCTCGGGGGGGGCCACGCCATCGGCCGCCACCTCCTTGGAGCTGGTCAGAGTCCGATACCAAGGGAGAGCCAACCGGACCGACCTCACGTCCGACGCCGCGTCATCAGGGATCTCGAACGGCACCGACGGAGTCCCGGCGAGACGTTGTTGCCAGTCCACCGTTGTCTTGCGATGCATCCAACGCCGTGAACTCTAGAGTGGGGCCTCCGCTGACACCTCACCTTCCACTGGTGCAAGAAAGCTGGAAGCACCGGAGTCCCGTTCCGTTAGCCACCAGTGGGACATGGCCTTGGCCGAAGAAGTGTTGCAGCAGTGGTTAGTAAGTTCGAAGAAAATGGACAAATGGGCCGACTCGGCCCGGTCAGGACATGCGAGCTGCTCCACCGATAGATTCCTTAGTGTTGATGGTAGAAGATCGAGCCGAACGTGCCCTGTGACGTTCTTTGTGTGAGGCATGATGATAGTGAAGGAGTAAGATCGAGACAAGAGACAAATGAAAGATAAAAGAAAACCAAGACAAGAGCTCAAGCAAGGAGTGAAATCTAGAGGAAGAGATGAAGAAATCTCAAATGGCCTCACCCTCTATTTATAGAAAAATGGCCATCCGGATTCTGACTAACCGTAGGCAGCAACCAATTCAAAAACTGGTTGCACAAGAATCAAGAAAGTTGAAACAATTCCTGACAGCTTTGAAAAAGTACGGTCAAGGCACGGGAACCGAGAAAGTGGCATGAAAACTGGAAAAGTTACACTGAAAAAGACGAACGAAAATCAAGAAAGCTACGGCAAGCATGTGAGACGTACGCACCTTCGTTCGATTGCCGCCTCCCGCGAGGCAGCAGCTGCCTGACCAGCCGGTGAAAAATGGGAAAACACAAAGGAATGACGTGACCATTCACTACATCCACCGCAGCTTTTGAAAAAGCAAGCACGTGAAGAAGCACGTCACCAGCCAGTTGCCGCCTCCCGCAAGGCGGCAACCACGTGAACAGCCAACCTGAATGTAACGTAGCAAAGGTACGATGTGACCATTCACTGCGTCTGTTGCAGCTTTTGAAAAAGCAAGCACGTGAAGTATCCACGTCGACAAACGGTTGCCGCCTCCCCCAAGGAACAACCGGCCTGAAATTAACATCACAAAAGTATGATGTGACTATTCACTACCTCGACAGCTTTCGAAGAAGGAACACATGAAGCTTTCACATCACATACCGGTTGCCGGCTCCCACAAGGTGGTTGCCATGTAATTGGCCAGCTAAGAGCTTAGATGTGAGGAAAGTGCAACGCGACACCGACACTACCTTCGGACAATGTACGCAAACGCTTCCCCCAACCATTTGCGCAAGGTACCCACGTCTAAGTATGGTTTTCGGGGAGCTGGCAACCGGGTTTTCTTACCAATTTGCCGGTGGCGGGCCGGTTAGCCACCCGAACCATACATTTAAGTATGGGTTTCGGGGAGCCGGCTACTAGGTTTCCTTACCGGTTTGCCGGTGGTGGGCCAGTTAGCCACCTGAACCATACGTCTAAGTATGGCTTTCGGGGAGCCGGCAACCTGGTTTTCTTATCGGTTTGTCGGTGGCAGGCCGGTTAGCCACCCGAACCATACATTTAAGTATGGGTTTCGGGGAGCTGGCTACCGGGTTTCCTTACCGGTTTGCTGGCGGCGAGTTAGTTAGCCACCCGAACCACACATCTAAGTATAGTTTTTGGGAAGCCGGCAACCGGGTTTTCTTACCGGTTTGCCAACGGCGGGCCGGTTAACCACCCGAACCATACGTCTAAGTATGGTTTTCGGGAGTCGGCAACTGGGTTTTCTTACCGGTTTGCCGGTGGCGGGCCGGTTAGCCACCCGAACCATACATTTAAGTGTGGTTTCGAGGAGCCGGCTACCGAGTTTCTTTACCGATTTGCCAGTGACAGGCCGGTTAGCCACCCAAACCATACATTTAAGTATGGGTTTCGAGGAGCCAACTATCGGGTTTCTTTACCGATTTGCTGGCGGTAAGCCGGTTAGCCACCTGAACCATACGTCTAAATATGGTTTTCGGGGAGCCGGCAATTGGGTTTTCTTACCGGTTTGCCAGTGGCGGGCCGGTTAGCCACCTAAACCATACATTTAAGTATGGTTTCGGGGAGCCAGCTACCGGGTTTCTTTACCGGTTTGCCAGCGGCGGGCTGGTTAGCCACCCGAACCATACATTTAAGTATGGGTTTCAGGGTGCCGGCTACCGGGTTTCTTTACCGGTTTGCCGACAGCGGGCCGGTTAGCCACTTGAACCATACATTTAAGTATGGGTTTCGGGGAGCTAGCTACCGGGTTTCTTTACCAGTTTGCCGGCGGTGGGCCGGTTAGCCACCCAAACCATACATTTAAGTATGGGTTTCGGGGAGATCGGCTGTCGGTTAGTTTATCTAGTGGCCCTTCTTTTTCGTGCGTAATGTTTCATCTAGCGCTGATCCTTGTCGTGGCATCAAGTTGTCTAAGTTTGGCGAGGCGTGGGGGCTTTGCTTGTTCCTGCGAGGAATGGTTAATATTGAGGAGTCGACTGTACTTGGGTATCGATGGTGGCGATCGACTGACTTACCCGGCAGCCCCCTTCTTTTTTCGCGTGACATCTCATCTCGTGCAGGTCATGGTCCGGGCATCCAACTGTCTGAGCTGGGGGCGCGCGTGAGTGAACTTTTCTCATTCTTGAATGAAATAGTTGGTGTTCTGGTGTGGGTTGCGTTGAGGAGTCGACCATCCTCGGGTAGTGGTGGCGGTGGCCAGCTGATTTACCTGGCAACCAGTTGATTTACCTGCACACTTGATTATACGTTAGTTCCCAAAGGTGGGGAAGGAGTGTTGTTCCTTCCCCTTATCCATGAATATCTGTGCCATGTTGTGTGAAAAGGTTGGGACATTTTCTGGTGACTTGTACGGGTTTAAGATGTTGTCAAAATAAACACCTGTTCGTTTTAAAATTTATAAACTCCACAAGTGCACGGTGCCTATTGTAGGTAACATGCAAGTATGGGTCGATCCACAAGAAACTAGTAATTTTCATAAATTCTGATATCAATCAGTAAAACGCAAGAAACAAAGCTTTACAAAACACCAAGATTATAAAACTTTATTTAAAAATACACAACATTCACACAAAACAAAACCATATTCACACATTCACATATTCCATAACCATTCGTAAAACTCGATTTATACTAATTAAAAAGGTTAGTTGCAATGTAAATAAAATCCTACCATTAACCATTACACTAATGTCTACACTAGGAATTAAAAAGTACAATCTAACTACAACTACATGCATTACAATAAAAATTAATATGCAAAATTATTAAATTACACAATCAAGTTCTTTCCAAGTAAATTATACCTTGAAGATTACCAAATGGATACCTTGAGTTGGCCTCCAACCTCCTCCTAGCTTTGCCTTTAGCACTGTCACCACCGCGGACGCTACTCGGATGATGCGGAGCTCAAAGGAGTCCAAACGGGCCCCCGAAATAATCACTTCAACATTGCTGGAAAGGCTCCTTCAAGCCTCTTCCCCGAGCCCTAATGAGAGGCTCCGAAAGAGGGAGTGGCTGGCACGATCCGATGCTGAAATGGCTGCT
>JAMKPZ010003862.1:0-18640 GCA_024699675.1 Amphibolis antarctica | reverse complement strand
TTATACTTTTCAATATAATTAAAAACTTTTAGATGATCAGTTTTACTACTTTCATATAATTCGTCTTGAGTATCTTTAAATAAATCTGTTTATTTACTCTACGAATAAAATTTAAAAGTAAAAAATGCTATAACAATCTTAGTTTGTTTTTTTACGTTAAAGTCTAATTTTTCCAAGAAAATTATATGAATTTTTGTGATAAAATACAGATTTTCCGTAAAATGTTTTGGTTTTCTATGGAAAAATACAATTGTTTTGTAAAAAGAATTTGACAGTGATGTCCAATAGTGAAAAAATGAGGAAGAAATTGCAAAGATAGTATTATTTTACCATCGAAATTTCCTTTACGAATTACTGGAACTTCTTCTGTACCATTGAAACTTTTGTTCAACAGATTTTCCATGATTAAGTTTTTCCTTTTTATTTACATTCATGTGTTTTTATTTTTATTTTTTAAAAAAAAAACATGGAAGCATGTTGTGCAAAATAATCGTTTTGATGTTCATCATTGATAATGAAAAAAACACTTCCAACTCTCCTCAGCCATAATCTATCAAGATCTTTCAATCTAAAAGCCAGACAACAGCTCCTGTCTTGCTGATTCTTGTCGCTCACCACCAATCTTTTGATCTAGAAGTGAGACGACAACCCCTATCCTACTTATTCTCACTACTTGTCACAAATCTTTCGGTTTAGAGTTGTCAGTCATGTCGTGTCGGCACGGCACGACACGAATTTTATGCTAGCATGACACTATTCGTGTCATACCGGTACAGCCCACATCACCAATGAGCCAGCCCAGGCATGGCCCATGGCACAAAAAAATACTATTCGTGTCAGTCAATGACATGATTTTGACCAACACGATTCTTCTCGGGACTCAGCACTATGACCCGACAGCCAGCCCAATGACTTGGCGATCGACCCAAGACCCAACAACCCGTCTCCCCCGCCGGTCGCATGACCCGTTCACGATTCACCCCCCTCTCACGCACGTGGCTGTTCACTCCGCTGACTGCATGACTCGGTGACCCATGCCACCCCACTTGCCGTGTTCACCCTACCGACCACACGACCCATGCTGTGCCCCCCCCCTCTCGCGACCCGACGACCGTTCCAGCATTCTCCCCACTGGCCCGCATGGCCTTCCGCCCTTCCCCCTCGAGCCTCGCCACCTCTGACATCCCACTTGGCCACTTCTCTCTTCGCCAAAGAGTCTTCGACTCTTCTTCCTGGGATGGCGGGACCCAGCGTTGCAAGCTAGGTGTTGGCCCAATGACCTGGCGACTGACTCAATGATCCGGTTGCCAACCCAGGCACAGTTCCCTAGCCCGCCCGCCCACGCATACGATTGTTCAACCATCAATATTTAAATTTAATTCAACAATCAATATGACAACATTCAACATTTAAGTATTCAACAACTTAATAAATGAGACAATCAAACAACAATGCTACAATGTATATAATTAAATTAAGTTTTTATTTATTAATGAATTACATATTTTATATTTACATTATTACAAATTTACAATTAAATTTAAAATTTTTTTACAACAAAATTAAATTACATTTTTAATAAACTTACAAATTCAAAAATTAAAATTAAAATATTTTAATTATGAAATATTTAAGTTTATAAGTTGCTTAGTAAATTCTTCAACTTGATCTTGTTTACCGAGTGCAGTAAGCTCCCAGTCTTTTACATACATTAATACTTCTATTATATCTTCTTTAAACTTACATCTTCTGTCATCAAGCACGTTACATTAAAAGTAATTAATTCTTATCTAGATAGTATAGGATTATAATTATATGATGATGATATTGGAATATCTTCATCAAATCTTGGATCTTGTAAAAATGCCCAAGAATCTAAAGATGGTCCAACATTTGATTTTGGTATTGTGGACATTGGTAGAGGAGAATGTTCTATTCTTAATCCATATCTTTGTGTGTATAAATCAAACATTAGATTTAATTGTTCTTTTATTGTACTAACATTTAATCCTAAATCTACACCTAAACTCATTTGTATTCCCCTAATTAATTTACTAGCATATCTTATTTTACACTTAGGATCTAAGCATGCACTCAAAATATATAATGTAGGGATTTCATTCCAATATTTTAAAATTTTTTGTTTCATGTTATTTACTATTTGTTCAAAAAATGGATATGCCTCATATTTATTAAAAACTCGTAAAATATCATATAAATGATGCAACACATAGACAGATGTAGAATAATAAATTCCTGATAATCTAACCAATGCATCATAAAAAGGTTTTAAAAATTCAACAAAACATTTTACAATTTTAAAATCATCCTTAGTTAATTATTTTTAATAATCATCACAATGATGACAATTATACAAAGACATTATTGGAATTTCATATGGTAATACACTTTTTAACATTAAATATAATGAATTCCACTTATGTTGAATATTTAAAGAGAATTTTTTATGCGACATTTCAAAAGTATCACATGTTTCTTCAAATTGTTGCTGCCGCTTTCCTAAATTAGTTATAAAACTTACAACATCCCTAATAAGTTCAATATAAATTTTGATTTCTTTTACACCTGATTGTACAATAATATTAATTATGTGACACATACATCTTTGGTGAAATAATTTAAAACCATTTGGTGGACTTATTCTAGTTTTAAATATTGATATTGTTGTAGTATTATTAGCTACATTATCAAAAATTATACTACCTATTTTATTTCTAATTCCATATAAATCAAAAATTTCCATAATGTTTGCAAAAATTGTTTCAGCAAAATGTGGATGTTGAATTTTTCTAAATCCTATTAATCTTTTTTGTAAAGTCCAATTTTGATCAATATAATGTGTAGTTACAGCTATGTACCCATCCTTAGTTTTACCCGATCAAATATCTGAAGTGCATGTTATACATGTCATTATTGTACTCATAACATTAATAAGTTCTAACCTAAGCTTATTAAATGAATTCATAATATCTGACCTAATAGTATTTTTAGATACACGTTTATATTGTGGACAATATGCTTTACTAATATAATTATCAAAATGTTTATTTCCTCTAAAACTTATTGGTAAATCTTCTGAACAAATAAATCTACCATGCAAGTCTCTAGTCGTTTCAGAATCATAAGTCCATAAACTAACACTACCCTCAAGAGTAAAAGAAAGTTGGGTTTGAATTGTTTTATCCTTATTCCTATTTTCACATGTACTAATATGCCTAGTTAAATGACTTGTACCACTAGACGTTTTGCAAGAGAAGTCGGTATTACAGAGGATGCAAAATGTTCGTTCCTCTTCTGCGCCGTCTGCCATAGCTTTCATCATGATTGTGTACTTTGACCAAATGGAAGCCCTCTTTTGAGACTTCCTCGGCGGCACAGTTGAAATTGAAGCTTCAGTAGTCTCCATTGACGGCGTTACTTTAGCTTCAAGAAAGTTTTCTCAAGGATATCCGTAGCCTCCAGAACTTTGGCCTTGGTAGTGCACCATTGTTTGTGACTTAAGTGAGAAAATTTGAGAAATTGATAATAGAGATTTGAGAATTGAGATTGGAGTTTGGAGAATTTGGAGTGAAGGAGATGAGGAGTGATTTGAGTGAAAAACAAAACCCAACTCCCTCAATTTATAGAGGAAAGTTGGTTGAGCCGTTGAGGTGGTAGCCAACCATTTCACCTGGTAGCTGACCGCCCGTTGCACGTAAGCGAGCCACCCGTCGTGCGGAAGTGGGTGGCCCATTGCGTGGAAGTGTGCCGCCCATTGTGCGGTCAGCCCGTTCCTATGGGCCACCTATTGGCCGTTGCCCAATGGACGTGGCAACTGGCTGCCTATTGTCCATTGGAGGCGGCAGCTGGCCACCCATTGCCTGTTGCATGACTTGCCCGTTACACGCCCCACCCGTTACACGCCAACCCCGAGGACCCGATCGTTGCTGCGTTGCACCTTACAAGCCGTGACCCGGTGACTGACCCAGTCACGGTTCCCTAGCCTGCCCGCCCGTGCATGCAACCATTCACCCCGTCGAAGTGGCCCGTCCCCCTGTCTACCACACGACTCGTTCTGCCCCCTCCCATGCACGTGATCATTCACCCCGTTGGCCGCACGACCTGACGGCCCATCCCCCCCACCGACCACACAACCCATTCAGCCCCCTCCCTCGCACGCGACCGTTCACCTCGCTCGCCACATGACTCGGCGACCAGTTCGCCCCCTCCCATGACCTAGCAACTGGTGTTCCCCTCCCCCCTCTCGTGACCCACCTCATAGTCTAGTGTTGGGCTGGGCCGTATCTATTTTGTGCTAGAATTCGTGCTGTGTTAGCATAACACGAACGACCTGGGGGTCCGACCTAGGCACGACCCACGGCACGAAAATTTTTTCGTGCCGTGCCATTGACTGACACGGTCAAACCATGTCGGGCCATGCTAGGCCATGCCAACACGGCCCATTGACATCTCTATTTCGGTTTGCAAGCGAGACGGCAACCCCTATCCTATTGATTCTCACTGATCACCGTGCTATGCCTTGGAGCCCTTGTCCCACATGATGACAACTCCTGTTTTGGTTGCCATATGGGAGCCCCTTTACGTACGTCACCACAATTTCACCTCGATTTCACAAGGCAAATGTCATATCTCTCCTTCTCCTTTGTAAACTTTCATTTTCTTTATGGCAAGTTCAAGTTCTGTCACGTACATTGGGATTGACTCATAGACATCAATATCACATGAACCACACTGACAATCCAAGGACTACTTTTGTTACTCAACTATTGGGATCAAATAAACTACCCGTTTTAGAGTTGTGCCATGGCAATAACATTAAAGATCAAAAATAAATATGGTTTTGTTAATGGATGTTTAAGGAACCTAATGACAATACTGATCTGGAAGGCTATGAACTTTAGTCAACAAACAACAACTTGGTTCTTGGATGGCTCATTAGCTCCATTAAGCTACAACTTACAAACAATGTTTTGTATTATGAACGAGCTCAAGATTTATGGATTGATCTAAGAATATTCAAGCTTACAAAGGATATAGCCAATATATCACAAGAACAAGACTCTGTTATGACCTATCATACTAAATTAAAGAGGTTTCTAGGATGAACTACATACTACGATAAAAAATCACAACTGCAGTTGTGGTGGTGTCAAAGTGCTACTTGATGAGAAGGAGGAAGAAAAACTATTTGAGTTCCTTATGGGCCTAAATGATGATTTCAACACCATCATTGGACAAATTGTGTCCTCTAATTAACCTTGTTTCTCTGATTAACAAGGCATACACAATAATGTTGCAAGAGGAGGGGAGAAAAAATGTCAAGACAGTTTCAAAATGTGGTGATTCTTCTATGACTTTTATCATTGATAAACATAAATCTAACAATAGCAAAGGTAAATCGAACAAGACAAAGTTATTTGCTACAATTGTAAAAAGTCAGGACACAATGTTGAAAAATACTATTGGCTTATTGGATTTCCACTGAGACAAACTCTATAAGAAGTATGATTCCAAAGTTGGGAAAGGAAATAAATATGTTCACAATGTTACTACTCAGGATAATGGTCAAGGAATTGATAGTGATAATGCTTCTATCACCAATGCTCAGTATAAAGAATTGATGATCCTTTTAGAAGAGAGCAAGAAAAGCTGACTTCCATCAACATTGTGGTGAGATTTTAACATCACTAAATATCATTTGTGATGAGGTTTGGATTCTTAATACAAATGTCACAAACCATATTTACTCTAAATTTCATTTATTTAATCATGTGAATTTAAGCTTTAAAAAAATATTAAATTACCTAACAATTTTTGTGTTGAAAATGCAAATGTTGGAAGTGTTACCTTATCAGAAAAAATTAAATTATTTATGCCCACTTTTAATATTAACTTAGTCTCCATTAGCAAAATTATAAAAAGCTTGAATTGTAATGTTTTATTTTTACCTAATTACTCTAATTTATATGATTTTACTACTGGGAGGACGATTGGACTTGTTAAGGAAACTAAAAGACTACATATTTTCAAGCCAAGCAAATAATCATCAACCCTCAGAAAGCACAAACTTTGTGTTGTGATTATTGATGAAGTGTGGCATAGAAGATTAGGTTACCCTTCACTAAGTAAAATGAAGTATTTAGTTCCTTTGTTGCTGGAAGACTTAAATTGTTCTAAATTTAGTTGTAATACTTGTCACATTGGGCGACAATCTAGACTCCCTTTTCCTTCTAGTAACTCATGCTTGCAATATTTTTGATTTAATTCATGCTGATTTATAGGGTAAATTTGATATTCCTACTTCTATTGGTGATTACTTTCTTACTCTTACGGATGACCATAGTAAATTTACTTAGATTTTCCTCATTAAAGCTAAATTTGAGGGTTATGATTGCTTCAAAAGATTTTTTGCCTATGTTAAGACCTATTTTAACACTATCATAAAAAATTTTCAATTTGACAATGGAGGAGAATTTGCTTCTAATTTGTAGTCTAGGATTTTTACAAAGCAGAGGTGAATCCACTTTACAAGAAATATAGAGTCGCTACTTAGTTTATTTAGGAAAAAACCAAAAAAATCCTAAGATTCTAGGTAAACACTTCAGATATAAGTTGAAAAGGTGTTAGACACATAACTTGCCTAACAAAAGCTTGCCTCTTATTATTTGGATTAGCCTTGTTTAAATTATTAAATTCATAATTTGAATATCTCTTATTATATCACTAGAATGACATGTAAAAAGAAATAAAAGGGAAAGACAACAAAATAAAATGTGGAGAAAAAGAATCTGAATGGGAATTACATTGATGCTTGAAATGGAATTACACTTAGAATAAAGAAAATTTCACAATACTCCACACTACAACAATAAAGATACACTTGATTACAACTTTACAACATACATACAATTCATACAACAAATATGCAACAAGAGTTATTAAAACATCTTCTAAGTTCTTCAATTCTCCTTCTTTTAGGTGTCTTAGCAAAATTAAGCTAAATATTCAAAGAAAACATGAAGATTATCACAATAATCCAACAAGCATGTGAAACAAGTCAAGAAATCATGTATTATAATTGAAAAATAACAATCAAACATCAAATCATTGATTCAAACATGCGACATAGAGAAATTGTAGTAATAGGCATTTATTTTCGTATTTTTCCCTAATTTCAACTAGAACAGTAAAGATTATATCCATTTCAATAAGAAAGGCTCAAACAATCAAGCAATCAAACATCCACATACATACAATCACGTAATCATTCAAGAAATATTTCAAGAACCGAATGATTCAGTGCATTAATGCAGAATTTGGCATGAAGTTAGGGTTTCGACGAAAGAAACTTAAAAATATATTGAATCAGAGGGCAGTAGGGTGTAACCTACTTGAAAATGACAATGAAGGAGAAGTCACTGAAGGCCGAAGGTCACCAGAGAGAGGTTGCACAGGTCACTTTAGGTTAGGAATGCAAAAAGTTAGATGGTCACAAGAGTCATAGGTTTGCTGGAGGTCAAGTGCTCAAGCACGTAGGTGCTCTAGTTCGAAAGTCTCGAGGGAAAAACAAAGGTGCCATACCACGTAATTCATTCTTAATATTATTTATAGGGTGATTAGTTATTAACAAACCTTACATGGCAACCTCTGGTTGGTCCACGTAAGGAGATTCAATTATTTTAATGTGCCATGTGGCAAAAACTTAAAGAAATTAAAGACTTCCACCTTCTATGAAGGGCTTCAAAAGTTCCAAGCCATGCAAGCCTTGTAGGAGAAAAGGAACATTAGGCTCTGAAGGTTCGAACCTAGGCATCCAAGTTTCGAATAGGAGATCACCCAAGTAAAATGAAAGCATGAAGTTCGGAAGTTTTGAACCAACTAGAAAAATTCAAAATGAAGATAGCGGCTAGCCAAGGATTAGGTTCAAAAGTTTTGAACACAGGCTCAAAGTTCCGAGTCAATTGTAGAAAATAAGTCAACAATAACTAAGCAATACAAGAGTTCGGAAGTTCCAAGATGAGGCTCAAACTTCCAAACCAACCACACAAGGAAGCTAATGGGTGAGTTACACTTAGAAGTTTTGAGCCCAAGGCCTGAACTTCTGAACCTACTAAAGATGGAAAGGAATTGACGATTAGAGAATAAATAAACTCATAAGTTTTGAATGGGACACTTGAACTTTTGAACAGATTAAGGATAGAGGAAAGTTGGCGATTAAGGCATGGATAGGCTCAGAAGTTTCGACTAGGGTGTTTGGACTTCTGAACCACCTAGAAGAGGGAAGAAGCTGGCAACTAAGGCAAGGGTAGGCTCAGATGTTTCAGACAAGGTGTTTGGATTTTTGAACCACCCAAGAAGAAGGAAGAGGCTGGCGACTAAAGCAAAGGTAGGCTCGGAAGAGGTTGGCAACTAAGGCAAGGGTAGGCATAGAAGTCTCGGATAAGGTGCTTGGACTTCCAAACCACCCAAGAAGGAGGAAGAAGTAGACAACTAAGGCAAGGGTAGGCTTGAAAGTTCCGAACAAGGTGCCTGGACTTCTGAACCACCCAAGGAGGAAGAGGCTGACAACTAAGGCAAGGGTAGGATCAAAAGTTCCGGGCAAGGTGCTTGGACTTTTGAACCACCCATAGAGGAAGATAAGCTAGCAACAGGAGAAGGGATGAGCTCAAAAGTTCCAACCAAGGTGTTTGAACTTTCAAACCATCCAAAGAAGAAGATAAGCTAGCAACAAGAGAAGGGATGAGCTTAGAAGTTCTAACTAGGCTGTCTAAACTTCCAAACCATCTAGAGAAGAAGATGAGCCAACAACAAGAGAATGGATGAGCTTGAAAGTTCTAACCAGGGTGTCTAAACTTCCAAACCACCTAGAGAAGAAGATGAACCAATGACAGAAGAAGGGATGAGCTTGGAAGTTTCAACTAGGGTGTTTGAACTTCTGAGCCACCCAAAGAAGAAGATGACTCAGTGACAGGAAAAGAGATGAGCTTAGAAGTTCCGACTAGGGTGCCTAAACTTCCGAACCACCCAAGGGGAGAAAAGAAGCCTGCAACTAAGGAAAAGACAAATTCTAAAGAGAACCAAACAGTCTCCAACACTCTAAGAGCCTACTAAACTCTCCCTAAAATACAAAAAGAACACAAGTATCAACAAAACTAAAAAAAAAGGTATAACGAACCATATTCCGAATGATGTTATGAAAAATTCTGATTTAACAAGATAAGAAAATCATTATAACGATGGGGCTAATCGTTACAATGATCTCATAGAACATCACCCTATGATTCTCTACCAATGAAACACATAAAGAGACATGATTGTGAATTTGGGGTATCAACATAATTTTGTTGAGAAGTTTTTACTTAAGCAAGACACCATCTATAGTTGTAGTATTCCCTACACCCCACAACAAAATTGAGTGATAGAAAGGAAACATCAACATGTTTTAGATGTTACCAAAAGTCTCAAAGCTTAGGCCAGCCTCCTATTATTCTTGTGGGGAGATGTATTATGACTATGGTTTACCTCATAAATTCTATACCAAGTGCTACTCTTTAAAACCAAATCTCGTATATATGCCATCCTCTTTAAGAAAGAATTTGATTACAAAAGTTTCAAGGTTTTTAGTTGTCTTTGTTTTGCCACCAATTTGAACACTTAACACAAATTTGATTCTAGGGTTGATCAACATGTTTTGGTAGGATATCCCATAAATCAAAAGGGTTACAAGCTTTATAATCTAGATACAAAAAAAATCAAGTTAGTAGAGATGTTAATTTTATTAAGCATGTTTTTCCTTTTAAGAATGATGATCTTACCATATATGTCTAATGAACATTTTAATATTGATGATACCCCTTTCCATTTAGATGGCATGTAAGTCATTAATCCATCTCCATGGAAACCTCATTCTCATTGAAAGGATTAATAACATACAAAATAATTTCAACACCCATAGCAACTCTGATAATGACATTGTTATTCATCATATAGATGATACTTGTATTATTCATGACACTACTATTTATGTTAATGATCACTACTATTAATGATAATCCCATTCAAGCCTTACCTAGGGATGATCACCCTAGGTGGTCTTCTAGGATTGCTTGGCCCTCTTCTAAGTTTAGTGATTTTATTTGCCTCAATTTGCATAAGGCTAGTTGTATCAAAACAAATATCTTTTACATAGCTACATGAACTGTATATAGTTCTATATCTCATAATCACAAAAAATTTATTCAATCTCTTGATATAAAGGTTGAATTTGCTACTTATGATAAGGTTACTCAAGACATCCAATAGAGGAATACTATTGTGTACATCCAAAATCACAGAAAACCATTCTACAACTCCTAATGACTTAGATTTTGACAACTAACTACTAACCTAATTATTTATCCAAAGATAACTAAGGAAATCAAGGGTTTGAAGTAGCTACCTAATTTTTATACTAAAAGCTAGGAAAACAAGAGGGTGAAGACCAAAACTTAAGGCAAGCCTCATGAACTGTCTGGTCAAGGCCTAAAAGGTTTAGGGCTTTCAACATTTTGGGTAAGTACTTAAGGTGCTCATAGGGGAAGGTGCTAAGCATCCCTATGCACCTAATTTTAAAGTCGGCCTCTATTATTTTCCATATAGGTTTTACTCTAAGAAAAAGTATTTTTAGTTGTTCATCTTAGGATTTTAATGCTACATAAAAAGGTTGGGTCGATTGACTTAAATAAGCATGATAAGATGTTTTTCTCTATGTAAACATGTGAAATTTACAAGCCATATTTCTTCTTAATGGATAAAGATCCAAAATGAAAAAATAATGATAAGGAGTCACCACTTAGTTTGTTTAAGGCAAAAACTAAGAAAATCTTAAGATTTTGGGTAAGCACTTTGGAGACAAGTTGGGAAGGTGTTAGGCACCCAACCTGCCTAGCTAAAAGCTAGACTCAAGTCGTTTTAAGTTGGCCATTTGCAATTTGATTGATCTAAATTGATGTTCCTAGATCGGGAGATGATTTGTAAGAAATAAAAGAAAATGAAACATAAATAAACTTGATTATATTGAATTTAAGATAATCTATACAAATCGTCAATCACAAATACTTCTGCATTCAAGGAAGAAATGTTATACATAAAGGAATAAAGTCCACTGCAAGGTTGGACTTGCAAAGGATGCTGTGGAGAAAACATTTCTCCTCGATTCTTGCAACGTGCGGATCATTCACAACTCATTCATTTCCACTTAGATGAGAATGATGAACATCGATGATTAGCGTAACAAAACATACGAATGCATCGACAAGATAGCAAGCATTATCAACCACATTTAGCATGAATAAATATCAAAACACTAATTGATTGCATAACTATAGATGTTGCATGAAACAAAAGATCGACATGTTATCAAATCCAATAGATTCAAAACCTACCCATTACTGCTTGATTGAGGAGGAAAACATTTCAGAAATAGAAGAACCTTGGTATACCGACATTAAAAGGTATTTGCAAGAGTACTTTTCCCATAGGAGCAAAACCAAAGGACAAAAAGACTTTGGTTAGGCTATCAGTAAAGTATGTGATTGGTGGGGAGATTCTTTATAGGAGATCCTAAAATCAGATGCTTCTTGGGTGTGTAGATAGCACAGAGGTCAAAGTAATTATGACTCAAGTCCATGCTGGGGTATGTGCCCCTCATATGAATGGAATTTTGTTGGCTAAGAAGATAATGTTACAAGGTTACTTCTAGTCAACCATGGAAGCTGATTGTTGTCAGTATATTAGACAATGTCACAGTTGCCAAATTCATGTCAATGTATTTGCATGCACCTCCCAAGGAATTATTTAGTATGGCTGCACCAAGGCCCTTTTCAACTTGGGGAATAGATGTGGTAGGAGAAATACACCCTACAGTATCTAATAGTCATCATTTCATATTAGTGGTCATATATTATTTTACTAAATGGGTGGAAGTAGTTTCATTTAGAAATGTCACAACACTAGTTACTCAAAAGTTCATAAGAGGTCACATTGTCACTAGATATCGAGTCCCTCATGAGATCGTTATTAACAATGGGAAGAATTTCATATCCAAAAGTGTGCAGGACTATTTGGATGAGCTGAAAGTCAAACACCACAAGTCATCCCCATATATACCTCAAATGAATGGCACAATAGAGGCAGCTAATAAAGTCTTGGTCAATATTTTAAAGAAAACAATTTGGATCAACAAAGACTAGCATGAAAAATTGCCCAATGCCTTATGGGCTTATAGAACCACACCAAGGACTTCCACAACAGTAACTCCTTTCTTTGGTGTTTGGTATGGAGGCAATTATACTCATTGAATTGCAGATCGCTTCTCTCAAATTCCTCAAGGAAGAGCAATTGGGTGGCAAATAAATTATTACAACTTGATCTACTAGATGAGAAGAGACTCAAATGTCCTACATCATGTAGATTGTTATCAAAGGAGAATGACTCAAGCCTACGCCAAGAAGGTTAGACCTAGAGCATTCCAGCAAGATCTGGTGTTAAAATTAATTCATTATACAACAAAGGGTGAAAAATTCAAACCCAACTGGTAGGGGCCTTTCCTAGTGCAGAAAATACTCAATGGAGGGGTTGCCATCTTGTCAATTGCTGAAGGGGAGGAGTTGTTTGATCTAATAAACATTTACTTCCTTAAAAAGTATCATACCTAGCCTAGAATTTCCTTACATTTGGTTTCATTTTGTTTCTTTTTCTCTTTTATTTTGATTTTTTCTTCTATATTCCCTCTTTGTTTTTGTTGTTTTTTTCCATCATCTTTTTCTTTAAATCTCCATTGCATCCCTTTGTGATGATCACCAATGTTTCGAATGAAATCCCAAGGGAGGATACTTATCCTGAGTGGAGAGTTCAACAGTCCAAAGCCCATCTTACAAGTTCCTATAGGGGTTTTTCAAGAATGGTGGTTGAGCCATACATAGTTCAGATGGTGCTACTCTTACTGAGAGGTCTCCTATCCTCTTTTTACTTTGAGTGGAGAGACACCAAATCCAAATAACTCAAACCTAAAACAAGAGAGTTAGGGAAAAGATCAATCTGGTTGAAGGTTAGTTGAATCCCTCCTTTTTTTTCATCTTTGGTAGGCACCCCAGAGTGACCCACTTAAAACGATGAGTTCCTTTTTCTATATTTCTTGAGTATAAAGTGAGAGTGATCCTTTTTTGTCTTACAAAATGTGCATAAGCCTAGGCAGGTGTAGGTGGAGAATTTGGAGATCATTTCTCTAGAGCAAAGGAAAAGGGGAAAATAAGGGGGAAAAGCTAAAAAAAAAGAGGAAAATACTGACAGTGTCAAGATTGTCCAAAGTTTTGTTGAAAAAAACAAAAAGAGAAAGGGTAGAGGGGATAAGGGGGTAGTCACCTACCCTAGATTATGCACGATAATAGGATCATTTGACCTAAATGTCCCAGCTTGGGGGCAAGTGAGGGTCAGTTTGAGTGTCCACCTTCAATGAGTGTTCTACTATTTATGACACTGATGGAGATTTAAGATTTAACATTTCTTCTAAGATGGGTCAAGATCTCTATCTCCCCTAGGTGAGGCAGTTCATGAGAGGTGAGGAAAAGTATATTTCCATATCTCAAGGTTTGAGTAGCACCAAGCATATTGTTGGAGGCACACCCTCTCACTAGATACCTTCCACTTGATATGTGAGAGCCCATTCAGGGCTATTTGAGGTGAAAGTTAGTGAACCTCCTTGGGATCATTTCATTTTGGCATTGGAAGATCAATTCATCTAGTTTCTCTTTTTCGCTTTCGGTTGGGTACTTAACTTTTTTGTTTCTATTCGTATAGTTTTTTCTTTCTTCTTTAGCAGTTCTGTCATTCTTCTTTTTTTTCTCCTTTTTGTTTTGCTCAGATGTTCATATTTCCTTCCTCCTCTATTTTGTTTTATTGATTTTTCACAGAATTTCTATTTTGTTTGAGGTAAAATTCTAAATGGTAAAGCAAATATAATTAGATTCTTACACTCCATACTTTCTTAGTATCATAAGAGCACTTTTCATAATAACACATCAGACTCTAAGCAGAGTAAAAGAATAGCAACTTCAATAGCTTGGCCATGATATCTTTATCTAACTCTTAGAATTTACATTTTGTTCATCTTGGGAATGTGGGATTCCACTCCACTTCCTGTGACCCAATTTTTCTTCTCTTTTGTAAACCTCCATGTAATCTTGGTAACTTTGCCGATATGTAAATACTTTTTCGTCCATATCAATAATATTGGTTACTTTTACAAAAGTCGGAGTACTTATATTACTTGCTTGCTTCTTCCTTTGATTAATGACAATGTTATCAAAATAGAAAATATACTAAGAGCATAACCTCAGGGTCCGAACGAACCCAAATGGTGTATCTTCCTAGGGAGGAGGGTGTTTTTAGTTTGGGTTGCCCCTATATAACTTGAATTGTATTTTAGGACAAGCAGATGTCGATGCCTGGAATTCTTTCCTTTTTAGGAGATAGAATTTATGATTTGTTGTATTTTGATCTTCTTTTAAAAGGATGTTTTATGTTGTTTACGTTGGTTGCTTAGCTAGATAAGTTGTGTGTTGTGATATGTTTAAATGAGATAGCATGGCACACATAGAGACTATCCAAAGGAAGAAGGGTGAAACTACCTACCATCTTACTTTGTTTTAACAAATATAACAAGAAAAGGAGGAAAGATAAAATCTCAAAACAAAGTATCAAAATTACTCCTACCTAGTAGGAGGGTCAATATTCTCTTGAATCTGCTTCATGAGGACTTTGGATGCAGCCAATTCATGTTGAATGGCCTTGAGATCTTTCCTCAATTCTTGTAGGGTGTCCTAGATGGCAACGCAAAGGCAGGGAGGCCTGGAACTCGAGGGGTTCGCCTCCTAGATCCCTTCATGTTGCCATTGCAACAACGGCAACAGTGTTTCACTCAATCTTCTCTCCTCAGCATTAGGTTCAACACTCAAAAAACAAACTTGTCATGCTAATGAATAAGAGTGGAAGGGAATGAGGAGCAAGAGAACACAACCACTCAAAAAGAAGACAAAGGCCTTTGCACCCATGGATGGAGGGAGAGGTGAGTGGTTCATTCCCCTTTTATAGGCAAAATTTGAGTGAGTTTTATCTCCTTAATCTCGCTTAATAGTGGTTAGGGTAGCCTTTGCACTGCCTTCTTTCTACAAATCCGAAGAAAGTTCTGCAACGATGTGCACTCGTCAGAAAGTACTCATTGCATGTTATTATTATTATTTTTCAAATTTTTGGGGGGCTACGTGGCTTTTTTCGATTGGTCAATTTTAGATTTTTTTCCTTCCTTCAACCGATATAAAAACCTATGGCTACTTGCAAGTGAAGTTCATTCCACACTCTAACGTTCAATTTGCTGACGCTTCTTCATAGTCAATTGTGCGAATTGCGATGCTTCACCTTTTTTGACTCCTCATTCTCCGCATTCACTCCATTCTTCCTTTGCAATAATAGCATTTTACATTCTAGTTTCGAGAAAGGTGGTACGAATGGAGAGAAGAGTCATTCGTGCCAAGGATGTCTCCCCTATGGCTTCTCCTCCTCCAATGGTGTCGATTTCGTCATTTTCGGATGACATTATGACTTTGGGAGCTTTATGTAAAATGCTCCATGTGTCGAAGGTAAAGCTTTTAGCTTTCTTCCTTCTCTTCTCCCTTTCCTAGGTTTTCTTTTTTGGAACTCTTACAAATAGAGTTGGTTTTGGGATAGGATGTAAGTGTCCCCAAGGAACCTTTTGTTCTACTGGGAGGCTCGATGAGGACTAAGATTGGTCTTGGACGATCAGAGACTAGGGTCGTCACCACTAGCCATTCAACTTTTGTCATTCAAAGAGATGAGGTGGACACCACAGTCGTCGTGGAGGATAGGCTCAAGACATGGGCTAAGTTTCTAATCCCCTGGTTGGAGTTTCCTCAACCTTATTCTGGCAAGGCAACGCTCACAGATATTTTGCTCAATGTGGAAGATAGAGGCCGGTTGCTTCGGTGGAAGAACACGACGCCAAGTGTCAGAGGATAGGGGAAGAGGATTGATGAGCAAGAGCCTATCGAGTAAACTGGTCCTTGGAATCCCACTATTGTCTAGAATGGAAGACATGTGAAACAATTCCCTAAAGTAGAAGAGATCCTTACAATAGGGAAGCTAACCAAGATTTCTTCGATCAAGTCTATCTGAAGGCAAGCCAGAAGGGAGGAGGCGAAGAAAATGAGATAGGCACAGACTTAGTTAGCAGAGAGATCATGGTAGACTGCTGGCAGTAAGTGGAAGAGGCAAGAAGCAGAAGTTATGTCGATAGTCATTTCTCAGGCAGCTCCAAGGAGGTCTGATGCTGTGTTTGTGGAGCCTACTGTGGTCCTAAAGCTGGTGGTTGCTTCAACTCCATCTGTTAGCTTGACGATGATGTCTCTAGTGCAAAGTCCTCTTCCAAAAACTCCAAGGCCTATAGTTCAGCCTGCAGTGGACCTGATTTTGCTTATTAAGGGTCCAATGGAGACAGAGGTTTGAACGACTTCTGATTTGGTCGTATTAGTCATGGTGGCCTCTTTGGTGAAAGACGAGGGCTAGTAGCATAGCAACCCCAACGTAATAATCCAGAGTCTCAACAAAGGTCAGATACCTTTTTAGAGGATGCAAACTCCTCTTGTATGTCTTCTAGCCATAGGTTGGGAGAGGTGATGGGGGTAGTTCAAGGCACTCCCAAGACGATGCTGTAGTTCAAAAGTAAGGCAATAGCTAAGAAGTACTAGAGCTTGAAGGAGTACCAGGCTTTAGGCAGGAGGTCAGTGGATTTTACGGGGATGAGAGAGTTGCAATATCTCTTTCAAATCTAGGGTCTAGACAATTTTTTGGCGAAGGACCCTCCTCCTATTTTCACAATGTTGGCAACGGAGCTATATGCCAACATGGTTGTATATAAAGATCATATTGATTGTTTTCTTTGGGAGAGAGCTTTTCAGATTACCCCTGCCTGGATTGAGATGTCTTTCGGTATTCTTATCGAGGGCATCAACATTTTTTAGTCTCTTTCAACCCTTCAGTGGGATACTTCAACAATAAATGATTGAATTAGCAATGATTTGGAAAAGAAGAGATTGAAAAGTCTCCTTCCTAAATCCATAGGTCAGATTAATTTTAGAAATAATTATTTAGAATTTTTTCCAAAAGGTAGGGCATATGGATGAGCTATCTGAGCTAGTCTACAAGGCCACTTATGCCATAGTTAAAGGAATATTGGTCAACTGGGCTTAGGTCATTTTTGAGCACTTAAGGAATGTCAAGACCAAGTTATTTTATGTAGACATTGTGGTGGACCTGCTAGCACAAGCAGATGTGATTACCCTACAATGGGGAGCTTTGCATTATAAAATAAAAAAGATGTTGGTTAGAGACTTGAATTGATTTAAGAAACAACAAAAGAAGAAAGGAGTTGTAAAGAGAGAAGTTCATTTAGCCCCTTTGCTAGAGAAAATGCCTGTTATTAAAGAGGTTCCTAGTGCCTCCCATTCTATATCAGTTTTAGTCCCTAGGTCAGTTTCAATCCCATTTTGTTAGAGGTTTAGTTAGAAGCTGTAGAGCCTAGAGTGTTAATTACTCCTACCTCCTCGAATTGCATGGAAGAAGGATCTCTAGGGTCAGATCCCCATATCAAAGCCTTGTTGCAAATGAATAATTTGCTGGCATTTGATTTGTCTTCAAACGCTGAGAAACCCCCATCAAGTGAGCCGATGATGAAGTCAACCCTAGTGGAGCCACCAAAGATTCCAACTCTTCCTCTCTCCTCCAGTATCCTCACTTGTATAGTAAGTGTTGGAGACTCCTGCCAGGGTTGGGACAATCTTCGACTAGCAGTCAAAACTGCAAGTGTTTAGGGAGGAGTTCATGCATTTTAAAAGTGACATTGAATTCAAGATCACCTTTTTGAGAGAAGAGAATGAGGCCATAGCATCTCATTTTCGAAAGCTCAGTCATCAGTAGGAGTTGAAAGGCTTTTTGTCCAAGCAATTTAGGCATATTCTCAGTAATGACCATAAGATCTAGGAGGTGAGCAACAAGGTAGTCGACCTAGATTAGAAGGTTGTCCAAGTAGGTGAAAGCTTCTCTCAATTGCATCAACTAACTAGTCAGATTGTAGATAGAATGGATAGTGGCCTAGAGAAGATGCTAAGGCACCTATATACCAAGGCCTGCTAGGACCCTAAAAACTTGTACGGGTTTAAGATGTCAAAATAAACACCCATTCGTTTTAAAATTTATAAACTCTGCAAGCGCACGGTGCCCATTGTAGGTAACATGCAAGTATGAGTCGATCCACAAGGAACTAGTAATTTTCATAAATTCCAATATCAATTAGTAAAACGCAAGAAACAAAACTTTACAAAACACCAAGATTATAAAACTTTATGTACAAATACACAACATTCACACAAAACAAAACCATATTCACACATTCACATATTCCATAACCATTAGTAAAACTCAATTTATACTAATTAAAAAGGTTAGTTGCAATGTAAATAAAATCCTACCATTAACCATTACACTAATTTCTACACTAGGAATTAAAAAG
>JAMKPZ010003861.1:0-15844 GCA_024699675.1 Amphibolis antarctica | reverse complement strand
CATACAACAATCATCAACAACTGAACAGCCACATACATCGACAGAACAAAACTTATTATCTCCAGCAGAAGTGACATATATTACAGAATTAGGAGAAAGAATAGGTCGACAGATTTCACAAACTATCATCTGAACTATTCATAATCGGACACATCAAGGATAACTGAAGCGTATAAGTGATTGATTTGTAAATGAAGGTTTTGCAATTTGTATAAGTGATTAAATTGTTAACTCGAGTGATTTGTAATTGGTTGTATAAGTGATTGATTTGTAAATGAAGGTTTTGCTATTTGTATAAGTGATTAAATTGTTAACTCGAGTGATTTGTAATTGGTTGTATAACATGACGGTGAGTTTGTTTGGAGGTTGTTTACATCCTATCAACATGAATAATACCTGTGAGTTTGTTTTAACGATTTTTACACTTGGGGCTTAACTTGTGCATTTAACAACAATTTAGACCACAAAAATATGCATGCTCCATAAATAAAATTGTCATATAATTTCATTTAAAAATATATAAAATGTATCAATTAAAATTATAATATGCATGTCATAACATATGTAAAAGTGCATATAATGACCTTTTACAGCACTCCCTTTGTTGTTACCCTTCAGCAACAAGTCATGCTTTAAACCTTGCTCCTAAATGTTCTTGAGTTTCAATTTTTTTCTTGAAAATCCATTTGCAGACCTTTCCATCTTTAGGAGTTTTAATTAGATCTCATGTTTGATTTGTTGAGAACTCGTTTTTTTTAGGTTTTGATGATGTTAAATAATTTGACATAAAACAATAAAGTTACAAAGAAATCAAGCCAAAATACAAAGTCAAAAAGAATGAATGAAGGAAGTGTACGAAGACAGAAAGTTAAGTCCACAAATAGAAATTTTGTCAGAGCCAAGCTAAATAAAATGGAAGTTCCACCAAAGTCAAGTTAAATAAAAACAAAAGTTCTACTAGAACCAAGCTAAATAAAATGGAAGTTTTGCCAGAGCCAAGTTAAATAAAAATGAAAGTTCCGCCAAAGCCAAGCTAAATAAAATGGAAGTTTTGCCAAAGCCAAGTTAAATAAAAATGAAAGTTCCGCCAGAGCCAAGCTAAATAAAATGGAAGTTTTGCCAGAGCCAAGTTAAATAAAAATGAAAGTTCCACCAGAGCCAAGCTAAATACAATGGAAGTTCCACCCAAAAAAATCCTGAAGTTTATAACTCCACAGTTCGTCGTAAAGGTAAGACCATAAGTCTATGGCTCACTATAAAGTTACAACCATAAGTCTACGACCTACTGTATAGTTATCACACAGTAATCACACTTAAAAATACACCTAATACACAAACAGAAAAATTCAGAATATGATTCAGATATCCGAATTTTTCTATAATGCAATACATTTTAGAAATTCCTCTCAAGTCAAATTCGGATAACTGTTTTCAGCAAAACGTTATTTTGAATTGACTTCAGAAAAAAACAGAACATGATTTGGATATCCGAATGGTTATCTGAAATGAAGATTTCATCGGATAATAAAATCTTGTAAATCAAGGAATTTAGGAAAATAGTTATAATGATTTTAGCGAATTACATAATGGTTATCCAAAATCGTTTTAGCGAATTTTCAAATTAAAATGACACTTAGGAAAAATTTTGAAAGATATTTAATTTGAGAAATAATTTAGGAGAATCCATTATTTTGGATACTTAAGATATAATGATTTATTGAAATTATTTATGACTTTGGAAAGTTTTCAAAATATTTAGTCATTTAAGATTAGATTTTAAATCCATGATTTAATACAAGAAAATTGTTATAACGATTTGAAAAAATGTTATAACAAATTTGGACTAACTGTTGAATGGATTTTACATCTATAAATAGGAGCACAATAAAACCCATTCACACATCTTTCACTCATGAATTTTCACTTTCCTTCTCACAACTTTGGTGATTATGTCTTGGACTCAATTCAACGAATTTTGGTACTTTAGTGAAAGGAGATCTTGAAGGCACAAAAGCTTAAAGTTCGATTACTTTGCTTCTTTAAGGTGAAACTATTTTGATTGGATTGTAAGGGATTAGTTTCATTTCTCTTGGTTGGTTTGATGTGTGTTCGACTTAAAACACATGTAGGTACTCCTTTTGGAGTAGCAGGTTGAAGAGTTCGACCTTAAACTCTTGTCAGTTGAAGAGTTTAACCTTAAACTATTGTCGATTGAAAAGTTTGACCTTAAACTCTTATGGTTAGAGAGTTCTACCACAAACTCTTGGTCTTGAGTTGGTTAGAGGGTGCAATCACAAATCCTTATTGTAGTTGGTTGGGTGTTTGACTATAAATACTGAGTTTGTAATCATTTTAATTGTGATTAGATTAGGCTCAAATTTCTTAAGTTTGTGGGTGGATGTAGTTAATTGATGAACCACCTAAAAACTCTATGTGTCCTTTTATTTCCACATTCTCATTATTGTTTCCTCATCAAATCAACTACTCACATATTGTTTTGTTTCGAAATTCGTATTCAATTTTATATCATATTACTTATTCTACTTCCGCATCATTTTCATCGTTTGTATTTCATTTACTTTGAATTTTAGTCAAAAATTCATACGAAAATTTATAAAGTTTGAAAAACCACTATTCACCTCCTTTAGTGGGCGTAATCGATCTTAACAATTGGTATCAGAGCCAAGGTAGTTTATTATTAATTTAACAATTACATAAATACAAATGGTCACCACAATAATTGATAGTCAAAGTGTCAACAAACCACCATTTTTTAATAGCAATAACTACAGTTATTGGAAATATAGAATGATTGTTTTCCGCAAGTTGTGTGATGTGAACTTATTGAATGTTGTGATCAATGGTCTAGATATTCCTATCACTCTATATAATGAATGGATAGAGGATCAAAAAAAGTTGACCCAACTTGACGTTAAGAGAATGAATACTTTGTTTTGTGCTTTATTGTCGGATCAATTTAATAAAGTTTTCTACTTGCACCACTACAAATGAAGCTTGGAGGTTGCTAGAGACTACCCATGACAGTACCTCCCAACTCAAATGGTCTAAAATAAGTAATTGGTGTGAAAGTATGAATTATTTAAGATAGTAGAAAATGAATCAATTTTTGATATGCATTCAAGATTTTGGGATATCATAACCAGCCTTAAAGGCCTTGGAAGGGAGATTTCTATGTAGGAATAGGCTCATAAAATTCTGAGGAGTCTTACTGATGAGTGGGAAAAGAAAACCACAGCTATCAAGGAAGCAAAAAATCTGTCAACATACACACTCGAGGAGTTGAATGGAAATCTCACTGCATACGAAGTACAATTCAAAGCTGCCCAAGATGAAAAAGCTAAATCCACAAAGAACGTAGGAAAGAAAAAGAAAACTGCATTTTAAGTTGACTCAAGCGACAACAGATTGGATAGCAACACTGACGTGGTGCTCCTCGCCAGAAAATTTCAAAAATTTGCTAGGTTGAAGAAACGCATAAAGAACGCTTCAAATGATGGATCCTCTCAATGCTACAATTGAAACCAAAAAGGCCACATAAAGAGGCATTGCCTATTACTAAAAAATCAACATGGAAAGGAGGAAAAGAAGTTCAAGAAGCATGAAAAATTTAAGAAAGCCTTGAAGGCAATGTGGAATGAACTTAGTTCATCAAGTGATGATGAATTAGATACCTCAAAAGATGATCAAGCCAACATGTGCTTCATGGCACAAGAAGACGAGGTTAAAAATAAAGGAAAGGACTCCAAGTAGATCATTGATAGTGGATGTTCCACACATATGACTAGAAGTAATGAATTGCTAAGCAATTTGGAAAACCAAGATGGAGGTATGGTTAAATTTGGTAATAACCATAAAAGCATGATTAAATGTATAGAAATAATAGAAAGTGAGAATAAATCTAGTATTGAGCATGTTTTATTTGTAGATAATTTAAAACAAAATTTGTTAAGTGTAGGACAGTTATGTGATAGAGGATATGATTTACTATTTAATAAAAATGAATGTAGGATTGTTAATAGTGAGTCTAATGAAGTTAAATTTATTGCAAGTAGAAATGACTCAGTTTATACTTTAAATTTTCTTGATGATAGTAAATGTGATGATGCCTATTTAATTGCTTGTAATGATGATTCTTGGGTATGGCATAGGAGGTTAGGACATGCTAGTATGAGGAACCTTAAGGGATTAGTTAGAAATAATTTAGTTAGAGGTTTACCTAATGCCAAATTTGAAAAAGATAAAATCTGTGAAGTATGTCAAATGGGAAAATAAAAGAAAAATTCATTTAAAAGTATAGATGAAATTAAAACCAAGCAAGGACTTGAGCTAATTCACATGGATCTCTTTGGACCTACTCAGACTCTTAGTCTTGGAAGTAAGAAGTATGTCTATGTGATTGTAGATGATTACTCTAGGTACACTTGGGTAATCTTCTTAGCTCACAAAAAGGATGCATTCAATGAATTTAATTAGGAAATTCTATCTTAAAATTCAAAATGAAAAATAATTAAAAATAAAAAGAATAAGAAGTGATCATGGAGGTGAATTTGAAAATACTGATTTTCAAAACTTCTGTAATGAGATGGGAATTGGTCATGAATTCTCTTGCTCTAGAACTCCTCAACAAAATGGAGTAGTTGAGAGGAAGAATAGGAGTGTTCAGGAAATGGCAAGAACACTACTAAATGAAAGTAATCTTCTTAAATATGTGTGTGCTGAAGCTGTACACACATCTTGCTACATAATAAATAGAGTTCATATTAGACCAATTTTAAAGAAAACTGCATTTAAATTATGGTATGATAGAACTCTTAAAATTTCCTATTTTAAAATATTTGGATTGAAATGTTATGTATTAAATACAACTGATTACAAAGATAAATTTGATAAGAAAACTCAAAAAGAAAAATTTGTAGGGTATTCAATCACTAGAAAAGGATATAGAGTATACATTAAACAAGATAAGAAAGTAATTGAATCAATACATGTCACGTTTGATGAATTTCTAAATGAAAAAATAAAAAACATTTGCATTGATAGTGATGAAGAAACTAACATTACTAAAAATCATAGAGAAGAAAACACGGAACCTGCTAAAGTATGGAAATATTCAATAAATCACCCACTAGAACAAATAATGGGAGATATTAATAAGGGTGTACAAACGAGAAGAAAGATTATTGAAGAATGTAGATATTGTGCATTTGTCTCTTTAATGGAACCCAAAAATGTAAAAAAGGCATGTGAGGATGAATATTGGATAAATGCAATACAAAAAGAATTAAATTACTTTGAAAAGAATAAAGCTTGTGAATTTGTAGAAAGACCCTCTAATCAATCCATTATAGGAACAAAATGGGTATACATAAATAAACTAGATGAAGAGGGTAGGATAGTTAGAAATAATGCTAGACTTGTTGCACAAGGATACATTCAACAAGAAGGGATTGACTATGATGAAACATTTGCTCCTGTAGCTAGACTAGATTCAATAAGAATGTTATTAGCGTATGCAAGTCATAATTTCATTCTATATCAAATGGATGTAAAAAGTGCATTTCTAAATGGAATTATTCAAGAAGAAATCTATGTGAAACAATCTCTTGGATTTGAAGACTTGGATCATGTCTTCAAGCTTAGGAAAGCCCTTTATGGATTAAAGCAAGCTCCAAGAGCTTGGTATGAGAGGCTAAGAGATTTCTTAAAACAGAATTGATTTGATATAGGAAAGGCTGATAAGACATTGTTTATCAAAAAACAAAACCGTGACTTATTATTAGTACAAATCTATATAGATGATTTTATTTTTGGATCAAATAATGAGAAGCATGCTCATGATTTTGGAAATATCATGAAAAATGAATTTAAAATGAGCATGGTTGGAGAACTCACTTTTTTCCTTAGACTTCAAATTAAACAAACACAAAATGGGATATTTGTAAGCCAAGAAAAATATTGCAAAGAGTTAATCAAGAAATTTGATATGAAAAATAGCAAAGAAATTGGAACACCTATGGGAATGGTTACAAAGTTGGAAGTTGACCTAAAAGGACCAAAAGTAGAAGAGAGAAAATATAGGAAAATGATTGGATCATTACTATATTTAACAGCAAGCCACCTAGATATCATATTCAGTGTGTCTGTGTGTGCAAAATACCAAAGTGATCCAAGAGAGTCACATTTAGTAATTGTTAAAAGAATTCTTAGGTATTTAAAAGGAACAATTGAGTATGGATTATTTTATCCTTAAGATGGATCATTAGAACTTGTTAGTTACTGTGACATCGATTTTGGAGGATCTAAATCCAACAAAAAAAGTACAAGTGAAACATGTCAATTTTTAGGACAATCATTAATCTCTTGGTGTAGCAAGAAACAGAATTGTGTAGCATTGTCTACTACTGAAGCTGAGTATGTTGTTGTTTCTCTTGAGTATGCTCAAATACTATGGATACAACAAACTATGAGGGATTATAGTTTAAATTACTCTGAGATAGATTTATTTTGTGATAGCACAAGTGCCATAAATCTATCAAAAAATCCCATTGAGCATTCAAAAACCAAGCATATTGACATAAGACATCATTTCTTGAGAGATAATGCTGAAAAATGTAATATAAAATTAAGGTATATTGATACAAGAGAGTAATTGGTAGATATATTTACAAAACATTTAGATGGTCAACAATTTACTAAGCTTAAAAGGAGTCTAAGAATATGCAGTATATAAGTGACTTGGTTTGAGTATTTTGATTGATTGAATTTGTTTTGTGAAAATCAGATTGTCATTCCTTTATTGAAATTCAGTTTCAGCATTAGACAGTAGAAATTGAAAAATCAAATAGATATTCAAGTGATTATCTGTTTATACATTGTATTTCACCCAGTATGAAATCAGAATAACGATTCATATTCTGATTTATATTCTGATTTTCTCTAAAATCCTTTTTTTGTAGAATCGCTGCAAACCTTCACACCTAAGATGGATCCTTGTCTGAAGGCTATTCATAAGGTGCCGTTTTTGAGGAAAATGAATCATTAAGATAAAATTCTTCACTTTTAGGTGATTTCAAGTAATTTTTCAATTGATTCTTGAAGATTATAGTTGCAGTTTGAAGACTTTGTGGTTATTGCATAATTTTTCTTTGGGAAGAATGTCTAAAAGAATAGATGTGTTCAAAAGGGGAAGGGAAAGGAAACCTAGACCCGCACGTCAAAGAAGGGAAAATGTATTTGCATTAAGGATCATTTCAACAAGAATAAAAATTATGGAAGGCTTGAGAAACAACAAAGTTGCACAAACTTCAGTTGAAAGTTATTTGAATCTTTTTTAATTGACTTATTTTAAAGTAGTATGGTATGTTTGAGCTATTTTGCTATGTATTGAAATACTTGCTTGAATGTATGTCTAAATGATTATGACAATTATTAAACCTTAGTCTATGTTGAAATTTATGGATTCATATTGAAATATCACACTTATTATGGTCCAAGCATATTCTTTAAACAGGAAAAGTACTCTATGTAGGGGGAGCTTTCTTTCAATGACAACTTCAATTTTTTTGATAGTGTTTTTATCCTATAAAACAGGGAGAGCAAATTGTAATCCACCCTTTTCATGTATGTCAAAAAGGGGGAGAAAAATGTAATAAGGCATGAGTTGTAATAGAGGTTAAGTTTTATCTTTAAAGTTAAGGTATAATTTTGATATCATAAAAAAAAAAGAGATTGTTGAGAACTCACCCTCTTTAGGTTTTGATGATGTCAAACAATTTAACATGGAGTAATAAAGATATGAAAAAATCAAGTCAAGATACAAAATCAGAAAGAAAGAATGAAAAGTGTATGAAGACAAAAAGCTAAGTCCTCAAATAGAAGTTTTGTCAAAGCCAAGCTAAATAAAACAGAAGTTCTGCCAGAGCCAACTTAAATAAAAACGGAAGTTCCACTAGAGTCATGCTAAATAAAACAGAAGTTTCACTAGAGCTAAAATAAAAATGGAAGTTCTACTAGAGCCAAGCTAAATACAACAAAAGTTTCGTTAGAAAAAATCCTAAAGTTCATAACTCCATGGCTCGTTGTAAAGGTAAGATCATAAGTCTATGGCCTGCCATATAGTTATCACATAGTAATCACACTTAAAAATACACCTAACACACAAACAGAAAAATTTGGAATATGATTTGGACATCCGAATGGTTATTTGAATTTTTCTGTAATGCAATACATCTTAGAAATTCCTCCCATGTTAAATTTGGATAACTATTTTTAGCAAAACATTATTCCAAATTAACTTCAGAAAAAATTGAAACATGATTCAGATATCTGAATGGTTATTTGAAATGAAGATTTCATCAGACAATAAATCCTATAAATCAAATAATTTGGGAAAATCATTATAACGATTTTAGAAAATCGTCTTAACGAATTTTGAATTTAAAATGACAAGCAAGTTTTTGAAAGATATTTAATTTGAGAAATAATCTAGGAGAATCTGTAATTTTGGATACTTAAGATATAATGATTTATTGAGATTATTTATGACTTTGGAAAGTTTTCAAAATATTTAGCCATTTAAGATTAGATTTTAAATCCATAATTTGATACAAGAAAATCATTATAATAATTTGAAAAAGCGTTATAACAAATTTGAATTGACTGTTGAATTGATTTTGCATTTATAAATAAGAGCACAATACAACCCATTCACACACCTTTCACTTATGAATTTCACTCTCCTTCTCATGGCTTTGGTGATCACGTCTCAGACTTAGTTTGAGGAATTTTCGTACTTTAGATGATCAAAAGAAGTTGATCCAACTTGACGTTAAGAAAATGAATTCTTTGTTTTGTGCTTTATCATCGGATCAATTTAATAAAGTTTTCTACTTGCACCACTGCAAATGAGCCTTCGAGGTTGTTGGAGACTACCTATGAAGGTACCTCCCAAGTCAAATAGTCTAAAATAAGTTAATTGGTGTGAAAGTATGAATTATTTAACATAGTAGAAAATGAGTCAATTTCTGATATGCATTCAAGATTTTGGGATATCATAATCAACCTTAAAGGCCTTGCAAGTGAGATTTTTATGTAGGAACAAGTTCAAAAAATTCAGAGTCATCAGCTTCAAATTCTAAATTTTGGGAAGATTGGCCGACAACTTTCTGATGTGGAGTTGCATCAAACTCTGCTTGTTTGTTGCCACCCTAATTTTCTAAAGTTGAGTTTTGATTATCTTCATTGAACATCTAAGTTTCATCAAATGTCACGTTTTAGCTTAGAATCACTTTATGCGCACTTGGCAACCAGATTTTGTAACCCTTCACACCATTACCATATCCCACGAATTGTTGGGATCTCGTTGTTCGCTCACTCGTGCACTCGTCTTCTTCGACGTGGTGGAATGGAGAAAGAGAAAGGAAACAAACACACACAACACAAGGTTTTACGTGGCTCGATAACTTGCCTACTCCATGGGACAATGGTGGGAATCCTTGCTGCTTCAGCTCTCTAGCTTTCGATGTGTATAAGTGCCGGCTTACAATATTGCGGCAGCTCCCTCTCTCTACACATGTAGCCACCTCTCAACCACTCATGCTATTTGCGTTGTCATCACTTTGTAGGGTTACAACATGCTCTATTTATAGAGCAATACATCAAATCCTAAGAGAATAAGCAATTCTATCCGTCAATCTGGATCCATCATCAACAGATTTGACGTGGCGTTAACCCAACGATTGCATCGCAGTGGTTGCCCTTCCATCCAACAGCTGGCTGGATGCCTCCGGTGGTCGACCAGATGCCTCCAATTGGTCGGTCCTCCAGCCGCTCCTCGCCTCTACCAACCATTAGCCATAATACTACAGACTTTAGTCTATGGCCGGTTGTAACACTACAGACTGTATGTCCTCGCTCATCCTCTGCCATCGACGTTTGGTTCCCCAACCGACTTCTGGTCTTCCAATTGGTTGCCAGACATCTGGCCATACCTGTAGCTGCTCCATGACCTCTGCTTGTCTACAACATTCTAGTTAGCTACAGGTGCCGACTGTTGCCTCTCATTTATCGATTGTCGCCTAACTCTGCCTTCATCAAGTCAAGCTCCATGGCCTATTCCAACCACAACATTCTAGCTGGCCACAGGTGCCAGTTGCTGCCTCTCATTTGTTGGTTGTCGCCTACATCCACCAGCTGTCACCTAACTCTCCATCAAGTTAGGCTCCACACCACAAACCCAACACGAACATCCCCTTCTTGGCTCTAGGCTCGAGTTTCCCTTCATTGACATGGTAATATGTAGAGCAACCAAAAATTCTGAGATTAGAATAGTTTGCAAGCTTACCTATCCATAGTTCATAAGGTGTTCTATGTTGAATAGCACTCGAGGGACACTAATTGATTAGATAACATGCAGTGTTAACTACCTCTACCCAGAAAGTTTTTGAGACTCCAAAATTTGAAATTAAACACCAAGCCTTTTCCAACAGCATCCTGTTCATTCATTCAGCAACGCCATTCTGTTGGGGTGTATCCTTGATAGTTCAGTGCCTAATAATGCCAAAATTCTTGCAAAAATCATTGAACTCATTAGAACAGAATTCAAGTCCATTATCTATGTGAAAGCACTTTAGTTTTTGTTCTATTTGATTTTCAACAAGAATTTTCCATTCCTTGAAACACCCAAATACTTCATTCTTGTGTTGCATTAGATCTAGGTCATCCTAGAATAATCATCAATTATTGATAAGAAATGCTTAGATCTAGTCAAAAAGGGTCCTCGTGATGGGCCCCAGCAGTCTACATGAATGTAATCCAAGGTTTTCTTTGTGCAGTGTTCAACTTTGTTAAACTACACATGATGTTGCTTACCATAAACACAATGTTCGTAGAAGTCTAAACCTGTGAACTTGTGTCCTCCAAGAAGACCTTGTTTACTTAGCCTCTCCAAGTCTTTCTCATTGAGGTGCGCTAGCCTCATATGCCATACCTTGTCATTTTCAGAAGATGAAGCAATGGTGGTGGTAGCTGTAATAGTCGATCCTTGTAGAATATACAATGACCCCTTTTTGATGTCTTTTATAACAATGAGTGCACCTTTTGTTACCTTTAGAACTCCACCTCCACCATGATAATTGAACCCCTTATTGTTAAGTGTCATCATGGATATTAGGTTTTTACCTAATTTTGGGACATGACAAACATCAATTAGGGTTCTAATAATACCATTATGCATCTTGATTTGGATAGTACCAATACCGACTATCCTTCAAATAACATCATTGGTCATCGTGACATTGCCACCATCATATTCTTCATAAGTAATGGACCATTCCTTAAAAGGACACTTGTGGTGCAATGCTCTTGAGTCTAGAATCGAGTTTTTAGTTGGATAATAGATGCTTGAAATAGTAAGGGCGATATTTGGTTCCATGGAAGTATCATCTTGCACAATAGTAGCAATTGTTGCCTTAGATTTCTTGATCAGACATTTAGCCTTCTAATGACCAGGCTCTTTGCAATAATTACAGATATCTTTCGGATTGTATTGCTTCCCTTTTGATTTCAATTTCCTTTTTCCCTTCTTATTAGACTTGTCATAGTGCCCACAATTCTTCTCATGGCTAGTAGCAGCTAGCCCTGAAGCTGAGGTTTCTCCTCCATTATTGGAAGTTAGATAACGTAGCTCCCTAGTGTGAAGACACACCCTAACCTCTTCCAACGAAAAAGAATCCTTGCCAATAACAAAAGACTAAATGAAATTTTCATAGGATTGAGGTAATGAGACTAATAGAAGTAGGGTAGTATCCTCATCTTCTATTCTAACATCAATATTTCTAAGTTCCATCAATAGAGTATTTAGTTGATCTAGATGAAACTTAAGAGACGTACCTTCCTTCATTCAGAGGGAAAATAGACGTTGCTTTAAAAGTAACTTGTTTGTCAACAACTTTGTCATGTAAAGACTTTCTAATTTCAATCATAAACCTGTAGCTGTTTCTTCATCTGTGACTTCAATAATGACTTCATCAGCTAAGTATAGAAGGATCATTCAATGAGCCTTATCTTCTTGAATGGCTAGCTCAACTTCATCCATGCCTTCTGTTCTTTAGTAATGGCTCCCATATACGTTGCTACTTCAAAAGGGTACACATCTTGATTTACCAGAGACTGAAGCTATTCTTTCTAGTGAACTTCTCCACCTAAATGTTGTGAGAAGACATCATTTCCTAGATGGATGATCCTCCAAAGAACAAGACTTTAATACCAGTTTGTTAAATTGGTGGCACAAATAAGGGAAAGAAGAGAAGTACACACACACAAGAGGACACTCAATTTTACATGGTTAACCAAAATTTGGCTACGTCCATGGGTAGCAGCAGCATTCACACAATTTTACTATTCAGATGTGTGTTCCAGAATTTTCAAAGGTGGGATTTTGCATCTAATTTCCCACTATGCCCTATAGTTGCCAAGTATTAGGCAATTTATAGACAACAAAACATTAAGATAGACTTAAGACACCTATAAATGGCAGTTAATGGTTGCCATCCAAAAGAAATGCCAAAAAAATCATTTCCCAGAGATGTCCTAAAGAAATAGCTAACACAAAGCCAATAAAAACACCATTAAAAGGTGCGGTAATTGAAGGTCTAGAAATGAAACTAAAGGGAAAACCAAAAACGGTTGGTTGTAAATGGATACTTCAAGTCATTGTTACATAACCCTTATTTTTACAATTTCTTGTCAAATCTCATCATTTTCATTTCCCATTTAAGGTCCGTTTTTGCACCCCGAAAATCTGAGAAATGAAAATTTAGGAAAAGAAAATGAAAAAATTTTTAGGACTGTTTGTGTATGTTGTGAAAATTTTAAAAAATTAATTTATAAACTTTTATATTTTAACATTTCAAATATAATTTCACATTTTCCTTATAGTCACAAGTTTATCAATTATTAGGAGAGATTAGATAAGGTGCACGATGTTAAGAAAGTACATCATGATGAAATTTTCGCCAACTACAAGAATTTTCCCAACCTAGGTGAGAAATGATGGAAACAAATTATGCTTGTAAATAGTGATGGAAAAATTTAATTTTTTTTTTAATTTTTCAGAATGAACAAATACTTGAAAATCCAGACATTAGAGATCAGAGAAGAAGAGTCGATTGTTGGAATGGTGAGGTGTGAATGAATACATTTGGGTGTATTTATAAGGTAAAATTTTTGCCATTACCATGCTACTCATTGCTGTCGCCCATTGCTCATTGTTGTCGCATGCATCCCATCGTCGCCTCACCACTTCCAGTCCATTTGTCCAGTCATCCTACCCATTTGTCAGTCTGCATGCTGATGTGTGTGTAGATGGTAGCAGTTGCAGCCTTGCAAGCCTGCAACCGATGACCTCCACTCAACCAACTGTTCAGTAGCACATTGACCATTCCTCCTTCGCCTGTTACCTCCTTCACTAACCGTTCGAGCTCACCAACCATTCACTCATTTTGCTTGCCAATCATTCACTCGACACTTGTTCAGCCTGCTGATCGCTCGATCATTCGTCCTTCTTCCACTCTCCTAAGTCCTTTCCTTCTCCTTATGCCGAGCATCGATGGACCTTCTTGGCTTCCCCTTTCCACTTCTTCCCCTCTCCTTCTTCCTTCCCCTCTCTTTTCCTTCCCCTCTCTTTTCCTTCTCTTTCCCCTTCTCCTTCCCCTTTCCAACTGTTCGCCCCACCAACCCACATTCGTTGAGTCAACTTTGCTGATTCACCCCGCTGGCCCGAAACCTTTGGTGTTGCCTTGCAGCCCTGCCCCTGCTGAACCTCCCTTGTAGCCCTGCCTCCATAGTCCATGGTTGAACGACAACTCCACGCAGGCTCCACCAGCTCAGCGCCTTCGCCTGACAGCCACGACTGACAACTACACAGCTATGATCCCTCTTAGATATGTTAATGGGTTGTGCTGGGCCAGCACGGTTTGATCATACAGGTCAATGGCACGACACGAAAAAATTTTCATGCTGTGGGTCGTGCCTGGGCCGGACCCCCAGGTTGTTTGTGTCGTATTGACACAGCACGAATTCCAACATGAAATAGGCATGGTTTGGCCCAACACAAGACTACCAGGTGGGTCGCGTGAGGGGGGAGGGGAACGCCGGTCACTGGGTCGTGGGATGGGGGGGGGACTCGATCGCATGCGCAGGAGGGAGGGGTTTGAATGGGTCATGTGGCTGGCAGGGGGGATGGGCCACCGGGTCATGCGACCAGCAAGGTGAACGGTCGTGTGCGCAGGAGGGGGCTCAACGGGTCTTGTTGCTGGCAGGGGGGATGGGCCACTGGGTCACTGGGCCGACCGCTGAGGTGAACGGTTGTGTGCGTGGGAGGAGGCAGAACGGGTCGTGTGGCTGGCGAGGGGACTAGCTATCGAGTCACTGGGCCGACAACTAGGGTGAACGGTTGCGTGCGCCGGTGCACGGGAGAGGGCTGAATAGGTGTCACTGGTAGGGGGGATGGGCCGCTAGGTTGTGTGGCTAGCGAGGTGAACGGTCGTGTGTGCGGGAGGAGGCAGAACAGGTTGTGTGGCCGACGGGGGGACGGGCCGCCAGGGTGAATAGTCGCGTGTGTGGGCAGGCGGGATGGGCCGATGGGGAACTGTGCCTGGGTCGGCTGCCAAGTCACGGCTTGCAAGGTGCAATACAGCAACGGTCGGCATGCTTCCGCGCAATGGGCGGTCCGCTTCTGCACAACAGGTGGCCAGCTGCCGCCTCAACGGCTCAACCAACTTTTATCTATAAATTGAGGGAGTTGGATTTTGTTTTTCACCCAACTCACTCCTCATCTCCTTCACTCCAAATTCTCCAAACTCTAATTTCAATTCTAAATTCTCAATTTCTCAAATTTTCTCACTCAAGTCACAAACAATGGCGCACTACCAAAGCCAAAGTTATGGAGGCTATGGATATCCTCAACAAAACTTTCCTGAAGCTGAAGTAACACTATCAATGGAGACTACTGGAGCTTCAACTTCAACTGTGTTGCCGAGGAAGTCTCGGAAGAGAGCTTCCATCTGGTCAAAGTACACAATCATGATGAAAGCTATGGCGGATAGCACAGAAGAGGAACGAGCCTTCTGCAACCTCTGTAACGTCGACTTCTCTTGCAAAACGTCTGGCGGTACAGGTCATTTAACTAGACATATTAGTACATGTGAAAATGGGAATAAAGATAAAACAATTCAAACCCAACTTTCTTTTACTCCTGAGGGTAGTGTTAGTTCATGAACTTTTGATTCTAAAAGAGCTAGGGACTTGCATACTAGATTTATTTATTCAGAAGATTTACCAATAAGTTTTGGAGAAAATAAACATTTTGATAATTATATTAGTAAAGCATATTGTCCACAATATAAATGTGTATCTAGAAATACTATTAGGTAAGATATTATGATTTCATTTAATAAGCTTAGATTAGAACTTATTAATGTTATGAGTACAATAATGACATGTATAGCATGCACTTCAGATATTTGGTCGGGTAGAACTAAGGATGGGTATATAGCTATAACTACACATTATATTGATCAAAATTGGATTTTACAAAAATGATTAATAGGATTTAGAAAAATTCAACATCCACATACTGCTAAAACAATTTTTGCAAATATTATGGAAATTTTTGATTTATATGGAATTAGAAATAAAATAGGTAGTATAACTTTTGATAATGTAGTTAATAATATTACAACAATACCAATGTTTAAAACTAGAATAAGTCCACCAAATGGTTTTAAATTATTTCACCAAAGATGTATGTGTCACATAATTAATA
>JAMKPZ010003860.1:0-13145 GCA_024699675.1 Amphibolis antarctica | reverse complement strand
CGTCGGGTTATTTTACTTGCCAACAGCATGTGGGGAGGGCTAGTAGCATTCTTTTATTCAGTTTTCTTATCTTCTATTTTGTAATAGAAAAGAACAAAAAAAAAAAGAGAAGAAGAAAAGTCAGTGGCTAGAATCCTTCTTCAATAGAACAAAAAGAGAGAAAGGAAAAAGAAAAACAAAACAGACAAAGAGAAAAGAAAAAAAAAAAAGTTACTTGTGGCTGGGTCTTGAAAGCATATGGACTCCTATGTAAGAGAAGGGTAGATCTTAGGATTCTGCCTTCTATTGGCAGTCCAATACCTAGTTTTGTCGTGATTGACCAAGTATGCCCTACTTTCTGGGCTTGGCAACCTATCGAAGTCCGCCAATACAACCAGGTGTCAGAACCCATTTACCGACACCCACTTCTCCATTTTCTCTTATCCTAGGGCTTGACATCCCAACTAAGTCGTCAACATTAGGCTTAGATTCTCGCTGAAAGTCGCTTCCACCCCCGGGTTCCGATGCCCACGTTTTCGGAACCTACACAGCTCTATCTGCTACCTCTACGACCCCAGAGTGAACTTGTGAGGAAGAATCAACATAACTATGGGCAGGAGGACAACTCTTGGATCTCTCCTCTCAACCCATTTTTGTCACCTAAGGGTCACTTCCACCAAACAAGGGAACCAAGTTCCCCAAACTCACATGCATGAATGTCCAGTGGTCGTCTCTTGACATGAGGTGAGCCACCTTTCATTCCCCTGCAGGTCCAGATAGCACAATTGCGTCAGAACAGCTACCTTGCGCAAACGCCATCATGGGCACCTACTTGAAAACCCTTATACAAAATCAACAAAACGAAATGCTGGAAAAGGAGTCACCAAAAAAACGTCCCGACCTTTCCACACGACACAGCACAAATATTCATTGATAAGGAGAAGGAACAACACTCCTTCCCCACCTTTGGAAACTAACGTGTAATTGAGTGTGCAGGCAAATCAGTTGGTTGTTGGGTAAAACAACTAGCCACTGCCACCACGACCCAAGGATGTTTGACTCTTCAACACAACCCAAGCCAGAATGTCAACTATTCCATGAAGAGGCGAGGAAAGCTCACCCACGTATGCCGCCCAGCTCAAACCATTGGACGCCCAGACCACGACCCGCGCAAGACGAGACATCATGCAGAAAAATCAGCTGGTTGCCGGGTAAATCGGCCGGCCACCGCCACCGGTACCTAGGTACGGTCGAATCCTCAACATTCCCCGAAAACCATGCTTAGACGTATGGATCGGAAATTTAACTGGCCCACCACCGGCAAACCGGTAAGAAAACCCGGTTGCCGGCACCCCAAAAACCATACTTAGACGTATGGATCGGGCATCTAACCGGCCCGCCACCGGAAAACCGGTAAGAAAACCCAGTTGCCGGCACCCCGAAAACCATACTTAGACGTATGGATCGAGCATTTAATCGGCCCGCCATCGGCAAATCAGTAAGAAAACCCGGTTGCCGGCACCCCGAAAACCATGCTTAGACGCATGGATCAGGCGTTTAACCGGCCCGCCACCGGCAAACCGGTAAAATAACCTGGCTGCCGGCTCCCCAAAATCCTAGCATGGCACAAACGTGGTCTTCGTGTCATCACCCTGCATTTCACCCACCAACTCACAAAAATACTTGAAAGGATAGTTATGGACAAATTTTTACTAAAGTTAAGATGTGATTCATTACTTAAAAAGGGGGTACAAGCAGACTACTCCTCCTCAGAAGACATCAGGGGTTCAAACCTCCAAGGCTCAAACCTCTGGGGGTCGGTTCTTTGACGCTCCCGTCTCCGCTGGTCACAGGCCCGCTTCCGGTGCTCCATCCGCTCCACTACATGGATCAACCGGTTTTCCTGGCTCAACAACCGGATAAGAACTTTGTCTCAAGCATTGAGACGATCCAGCGATGCGCACAATGAGACGACCTGGCTGCCGGCTCCCCAAATTCAGGTCTAGAGAAGTTCCACCGGCAGGCCGACAAGCAGAAGCAGTGGGCCGGCGCCCAATCGAAGTCCCGCCAGATGACGAGCTACTCCGCTTCGACGCGAGCCTCTCATACCGACCCAAGTCAACTGATGTAATGGGCCGAGTCTGGAGCGAGACCCTCTGCCGGCCTCCGATTGAGATGCAGAGGAAGTGGGCCAGTTCCACCATCACCTCCCCAAAGAGCAACTAGTTGGGAGGCTGCCGGCCCGGGAGAATCATGCCACGCATCTGGCGCCGAACCGCCGCCACCCAATTCACCTGGCAACCCGTTACCACCACGAAAGTCGCAAGGTAAGTCGCCACACTAATCTTGTCCCAATGCCCCCCCTTCGGGAGGATCGTATTGTTAAGAATAAAGGAGACGAGGTGGGCGACCGGGTTCAAGTCCAGGCCTTGACGATCCATTGTTCAAGATCGACTTCCGTGGCAACTGTCGCGTTGATGTCACCAATGCTCCAGGGATGGTTCGATAGGGAGGAGAAGATGTCCAGGCCGGTGAAGCGAAGGCCCAGCACCTCAAACAGGAGCGCGTCAGAGAACTCCACCGATCCGACAGGTTGGAGTACATCTCAGCCACCAAGCTGGGGACGGTCTCGGCCCGGTGGAAGTCACAGACGAAAGGAAGCAAGCCCTGCCTGGCAAATAGCTACTCCACCTCCGACAACTGGTCGAAGTTAGCCGGCCTACTGTACAACACCGTCTTTACAGCCAAGTGGCTGTCAACGGGTCAAAGTTAGCGTCGCAGCCATTGTCGGTTAGTTCGAAGAAAACGGTTAAGCGGGCCGACTCGGCCTGGTTGGGATAGGCGAGCTGCTCCGCCAGCATATTCCTCAAAGTCGCTGGTAGAAGACCGAGCCATCGTCATGCAGACCCGGAAGTTGATTGTCGGACGTGCCCCGTAACATTCTTTGTGTGAGGCATGCTGATTAAGCTCGAGAGAAGAAGTTAATGGAAGATAGGAGAAAATTCAAACAAGAACTCAAGGAAGAGATGAAAGCAAGAGGGAGAGATGAGGAAAGCTCCAACGACCTCACCCTCTATTTATAGAGAAATGATCACCCAGATTCCGCATAGCCAGAGGTAGCAACCGGTTCAAAAACTTGTTGCACAAAAATCAAGAAAGCTGAAATGATTCCTGACAACTTTGAAAAGGTATGGTCAAGGCACGGTAACCAAGAAAGTTGCACGGAAATCGAAAAAGATGAACGAAAATTGAGAAAGGTACAGCAAGCACGTGACACATACGCACCTTTGTCCGGTTGCTGTCTCCCGCAAGGTGACCACTACCTGACCAACTGGTTAAAAAGGGGAAATCACAAAGGTACGACATGACCATTCACTGCGTCTGTTGCAGCTTTTGAAAAAGCAAGTACGTAAGGAATCACGTCACCAGCCGATTGCCCCCTCCCGTAAGGCAGCAACCGTGTGAACAGCCGGCCCGAATGTAATGTCGCAAAGGTACGACATGACCATTCACTACGTCTGTTGTAGCTTTTGAAAAAGCAAGCACGTCAAGTATCGACGTTGACAAATGGTTGCCACCTCACCCGAGGCGGCAACCGCGTAACCAACCGGACGGAATGTAACGTCACAAAAAGTGTGATGTGACTATTCACTGCCTTGACAACTTTTGGAAAGGAAACATGTGAAGCTTTCACATCACATCCCGGTGGCCGGCTCCAACAAGGTGGTTGCCGCGTAACTAGCTGGCTAAGATCTAAGATGTGGGGAGGTATGATGCGACGCGGGCACAGCCTCTGGACACGGTACGCAAACACTTTCCACCTCGTTACCCGGTCACCGGCACCCATAAGGTGGCTACCGCGCAGCCAACCAGCTAGTACTATGGCATCCCTCGGTCAAGTAACCGAGAGTGTAAGTCCGATTCTATTTTCCGACCAACGATAGATAATTCTCGAAAGTGTGAAATCTCGCATGGCTTACCGTTTACGCATGGATGGTCATTCAACCCTAGGATGTTGGTTTCCTTCCCCCGAAGTCATACAACCTCGCCTAGGGAGGGGTATTCTGTTGACCCCATGCTTAAGAAAAATTTAAAGGGTGATGGAGTAGGCTAGCCGCTTCAAGGAAGCGGCACCCGGATCCCCAAAAACCCACATTTGGTGAAAAGTTGGGGGGATGGAGCCGGCTAGCCGCCGGTAAGCCGCTTCAAGGAAGCGGCACCCGGATCCCTAAAAACCTACATTTGGTGAAAAGTTGGGGGAATGGAGCCAGCTAGCCGCTTCAAGGAAGCGGCACCTGGATCCCCAAAAACCCACAATTGGTGAAAAGTTGGGGGGATGGAGCTAGCTTTCCGTCGGCAAGCTGCTTCAAAGAAGTGGCACCCGGATCCCCAAAAACCCACATTTGGTGAAAAGTTTGGGGGGGATGGAGCCAGCTAGCCGCCGGCAAGCCGCTTCAAGGAAGCGGCACCCGGATCCCCAAAAACCCACATTTGATGAAAAGTTGGGGGGATGGAGCTGGCTAGCCATCGGCAAGCCGCTTCAAGGAAGCGGCACCCAGATCCCCAAAAACCCACATTTGGTGAAAAGTTCGGGGGATGGAGCCGGCTTACCGCTAGTAAGCCGCTTCAACGAAGCGGCACCCGAATCCCCAAAAACCCACATTTGGTGAAAAGTTGGGGGGGGATGGAGCCAGCTAGCCGCCGGCAAGCCGCTTCAAGGAAGCGACACCGAATCCCCAAGAACCCACATTTGGTGAAAATGATCGGGGGACCAGCCGACCTCTGCCTGCCACGTAGCGGCTGCCGTTTAGCTACCCAAAAAGGCAAGTCAAATCAATTAGAGGGATTCGACGGGATTTAACCCCTGAAATCTAGCAAATCAATCAATTACGCGGATCGCATAATTAAACCCGAGATCACGCCGCCTTCCATCTTTGGGTGCCCCAAAGAAGGAAGGCGACCCCTTATAAAAGAAGGGGCCTTCCACCCATTTCAGCAGGCAGACACCCTCTTGAGAAAAGGCTAGCACCACATTCAGACGCTTGGGGAAGACGCCGGCCGAAGGTTCTGAAGAAGGAGAGCAGCACGGGGCCCCGATGCCTTTTCGCCGCACCAGAGCGAAGACTTCCGATCCCTGCCAACGACACCCTACAGGTAAGTTCCTCCTCCCTCACCATTTTCCCACACGTCCTTACCATGTTTTCTCGAGCCCCGACCATATAACCTCTTTCTCATCCAAGGGAATGGTCGAAGGACGGACCCGGGTATCATTCCTTTGGAAACACGTCCGAAGGTACCGGTGGCCGCCCTCCCGGCCCGGTCGAGCTTGGTTCAATCGCGACCCTTCTGTCGAGTCTTTTTACGTGGAAACTCTGAGTTTCCCAGCCGACTTTACGTGTTTTTATCCGATCTACGCATATTCTTTCCGGGAGGCGTAAGTCTACCCTCCTGATGCCCCGGAAAGATTTCTGGGATGACACCGCCGGCAAGGAAGTCGACGGTGCCCGTTTCTTTTCCGGGAGGCGTAAGGTTACCCTCCCGATGCCCCGAAAAGATTTCCAGGATGACGCCGCCGGCAAGGAAGCCAGCGGTGGCCATTCGGGTGTACGAACACGTACAACCCAACGATGCCCGTTTCTTTTCCAGGAGGCGTAAGTCTACCTTCCCAATCCCCTAGAAAGATTTCCGAGATGACGCCGCTAGCAAGGAAGCTGGTGGTGGCCGTTTGGGTGTACGAACATGTACAACCCAACGGTGCCCGTTTCTTTTCCGGGAGGCATAAGTCTACCCTCCTGTTGCCTCGGAAAGATTTCCGGGATGATGCTGCCGGCAAGGAAGCATAACCCGACGATTCTAGTTTTCTAGAAAATACAAGCCCTCTGTTAAAACCCCCATGCTTTAACAAACAACACTTGCACAAACGGCTCGGGGAACCAACCGGCTTGCCGCTGGCAAGCCGGTACAAACAACCTGCCACCGGTTCCCCGAAATCCCATCTTTACACAGACAGTTCGGGGAACCAACCAGCTTGCCGCCGGCAAGTCTGTACAAATAACTGGCCACCGGTTCCCCGAAAACCCATCTTTACACAGACGATTCGGGGAACCAATCGGCTTACCGCCGGCAAGCCGGTACAAATAACCAGCCACCGGTTTCCCAAAAACCCATATTTGCACAGATGGTTCGGGGAATCAGTCGGCCTACCTCCGGTGAATCGATATAAAAACTGGTAGCTAGTCCCCGATCTCTGGGAAATGTAAGACTCCATTCCCGATGCCTCGGAAAGATTTCCCGGATGTCGTCGCTAGCATGCATCCTTGCCGGCCTCGGCCAAGTAGTAATGCAAGTTCTCATCTCTATTATGGGGATAGGACACAGCAGTCGATATATCCAACCGACTGTCTGGCGGCCCTGGAAAGCTTTTTGGGGAAAGGTCACATGTAGCCAGACTGACTATCGTAGTTTTCCATTTTAGAGTCGGAGAGAGGCCGGGATTTCCCGGGTTGTCTGGGGGTGCCTAGCACCTTCCCCAACAGTACCCTGAGCCCCATATCCAGTTCTCTCATGTTACACGATTTTACGTAATTCTTGTGGTTTTATCATTTCGATGGTTGAAGGATACTTTCCCATCCGATTTTCCTTGTTTTCCACCCAAATATAAGGTGGTGACTCCATTCAACAAGCCATCAACCGCACGTGGTGATGCGCTCACACAAACACATTTCAATTATCTATACCTCGGCTGGTAGAAACCCATGGGCTTCTAGGTGATAGTCGGATGAAAGAGAGGGTATAGCTATGGTTTTCCAAACCCTTGAAAAAATTTTCAATTCACAATCTGATGGATAAATATTCACAATACTCATTCAATTAAACCATTTTAGAGAAATTAAGCTTTTTATGAACACACTTGTTACAATCGTGCATATTCTATGTGTTGCATTCTTTTAAAATTTTCCATCATTAAGCAATCCACCAATTTGTATTTATCTTTAAAAATCATTCTTTAATCATTTGAATTATAAAATAACCTTTTAATCTCACTCAGATGATTAATATTGTTTAATCTCAATAACCCTATGCTTAACAATTACATTTTCCAGCAAACAGAACCATATTTGGTTCACAGGGCAATAACCCTCGCATAAGTTCGTGGGTAAACTAGATAACCCTCGGACTTATACGAGGTTTATCCCCATAGTGCTTTACTCTCTTTTTTTCTTTTTTTTCTTTTTTTTTTAGTACTACAATTCAATGGTAAATAGGATAACTCTCGAACTAACTTCGAGAGTAAACAAGATAACCCTCGAAGTATCTACTATTATATTTAAAAAGTATGACAGAGTCCGAGGGTAAATAGGATAGCCCTCAAAGAGACTCAAAATAAAACACAGTAGCAATTTGAATTTATTTTTAAAAAAAAAAAAAACACTTGTGTATTACTTAAGCACCCATGCCCCCAGTGGCACACAAGCAAGTCATATGATTTCACGAAATACAAACCACCAAACTTAACTTCTTATACTAATCCTACTGATAAGAAAGTGAAATCAATAGCTATATATATATATAAATATTTTTTCTTTCCATGGGTAACTCCAAAAATGATCAAATAAAATTCCCATGAATGCACGCCTTATAGGTTGAGGGAACTTATATCTTCTTCCATCTTCTTCTTCTTTTAACAACCAACTTACCCAGAAGGAATTCATGATCTACTCAGGAGGTTTGTGCTTGGTATCAAATGGAACCTCTTTAGCTAGTGCATTCATTAAGTGTCCAACCAATTTAGTATAACTCCAAATCTTTTCTTCATAAAAGTTTACACAATTATGGGATATATGCTCAAAAGTTGCAAGAGGCAAGATGAACTCTAGAGATGGTTCCTTAATAAATGGTTCATACGATAATGGTTCAAGTAGAATTGGCTCATAAGAGGGTAAATCATGAACATTGTCTTTAACCTCTAATACCTTCAACTCCTCCTCAAAAATTTTCTCAAAAGGTTGATCAAAATATCTCGGTTCAAATTCAAATTTTTCAACATTAGATAATTCTTCTTCTAGAACAATTTGTTGAAAAATATTCATCATTGGATCCTCACCTTTTAATTCTTCAAATATGTCATCTTTGTTAAGATTGGGAAAGTTACTAATATCAACCTGATCTCCTTGTTCTTTACTCACATTTTTTTCCTCATAAATTTCTCTTTCGATCTCAACTACCTTAGGTTGTTCTCCAAATTCATTAAGATGTGGTGGGTTGGGTAGAAATTCATCTAAATTAGGCTCATTCTCCATTATCTCTATCTCTTGTTTGTTATTTTCTTCCTTACCCACTTCTTGAAGATTTTTGGAAACGATTAAATTATCCTCATTAATTTTCTTTTCCTCATTATCTACCATAGGAGCACTAATATCTCCTTTTGATCTAAAGGTAGCTAACACTTCAGGTAACTCTTCTATACTTTTGGAAATAGGGTCTTTCACGATCTCAAGTGGTCCTACTGAACAATCCCTCACCAAATAGTCAAGTATTTCATATCCTTCCCATATTTGATCTTTTTCCTTAAAATTTTTAACTTCTAGAGCTCTATAGAACTTATTTGATATGAGTGTTGCACAAGTGTCTATAGGTTCCTCTTGAAAATCTTCATCTTGTTCAAAATAATTAGAATTAGATGAATTTCTTATAAATAGGTCAATAGATCTTTGAATTTCATCTAACTTCTCTATATGATTAAATGAAGTCAAATTACAATATTCATTTTCCTCAATTATCTCTACTTGCACATTCTCCTCTGTAAATAAAATATTTTCTAATGAATTTACCTCTTGATACTTTTGATTTTCGTTTGAATTTTCCCAATTAAAAACATCATTATTTTCATACTGATTAAATATTCTATTATCTTCAGTTTGTTGCATTGATTCATTAAATCTATTTAGTAGTTGTTCAAATCCCAATGATAGTCTTTGCTTAACATAATTATGATTAATTCCAGCATTAATTAGTAAATTATCATTAAGATTTGTTAAACCTGTATCAATTCCTTGAACATTCTGATCCTCTTGTAAGGTTGATCAATTTAAATAATTATCATCTTGTAATTCATTCAATCTGTTACTCTCTTCATTATTTCGTATTAATTCATTTATATTTTATCTATTAATTGTTGGATTTGTAGTGATATATTTGATTGATAATTTTGATTTTCATTCACATGATTATACTTTGAATAATAATTCTACATTCCTGAATTGTCATTACATTCCCATAAATTAGAATTATCATTCCAGTTATAATTATTTTGAGAATTAACATTAAGTCCTCTTAAATCATGCTGTGAAGAGTAATCATTAAACTCCATAAGTAAATAATCTCTTCTAACATAATTAGAATAATTATAATCCTCATAACTAGTCCCTAAAACAATCCCGGAATCACCCCAATATGAGTTATATGAGTCCATTATGAAATTCAGAATTTAAAAACACAACTCTACTCTGGAATAGCAATAAGACTGTGAAATAGAATTTAATAATAGTAAGTGCACATAAATCATATTGCAACCCTAGCTAACACCAAAATAGCAAAAACAACACCAATTGCAAGAAATTAAGAAATCCCCAGCAACAGCGCCAAAAACTTGTTCCGACCACTTTTTGCAATCCATTTTGATAATATATGTGTTCGAAATATTTTAATTTCATCGCAAGTGCACGAGTTCAGATGTAGTTAGTGTACAAGTACGAGTTTGTTCACAGGGATTAGTTTTGCTTGGTATTTAGCTAAATTGGTGTATTCAATTAATGGAACAAGTAATTATATTTCTTTTAAGTAATGTCATAGTTGCTCTGTTTTAATTAACTGCTAGAATGCTCTTTAAATACCTATTGCATTGTACCTTCCACAGAATTTTTCATTAACTTTAATTTCTTCACCACTTAAAATATTTTGATTTTAAAAGTAGTCTTTTAATAAATGATTTGAATTTTACACTAAAAGGAAAAAAGGAAAAAAGGGTGTGGGGTGTAAATCTGGCAGGCCTTCCTTTTGACCTTGCAGTGCGATTTTGGGGTGTAAATCCGCAATTACACCAAGGAAAAAAGGAGGAAGCAACTGACGTCAAGAGTCTCTCCTTCAAGGATACACTCAAGTTGAGAAAAGAATAGCAAACACACTATGTGAGTGGTTGGAGAAGACGAGGTCGTCAATCTCCTCTCAAAAGAAGTGAGTGGGTGGAAGGTGGAAGATGGAGAAGGTAGAGAATGCCATGTGAATGGTGCCCTGGATGAAGAGGAGGGGGGGGGTTAGTTTCATGGCTACGGGATTGTTTTGTAGATGGGAGGAGTGACAGTTCAGCAGTTAACAAGGGTGTGGTGCACGTTTGGACGTGTGAGATCGTTCCATGCAAGCCACATCTTCAACCTGTCTGTCCACGTTCTTCACAATTAAGCTCCAGTTAAATTAATATTTAATTCTGCCTTGATACATATTTCCTGTAGTTACTTATCGAATTTCCCTGCAAATACTTAAGAAATACCTTTCATGAAACACATCATATTACAAGAGAAATAATTCATAACATTTAGATCTTAACTATAATCACAACTACTTTTATATCAATGAAATTCATCGCACAAAACAAACAAGGTATAGGTCCAAGGGTAAACCAGTTTACCCTCACATAAGTTCGTGGGTAAACCCTTAACACTTGCAGAATGGTCTGAGGGTAAACAGCTTAACCCACGAACTCTACACTTAGATGTAAATCATGATTTTTTTCTATGGATTAATCACTTTATCAGCAACCTAAAGAGTCAATTATCAATCATTCATTCCTTTCACAATAGGTAATCAAAAAAAACATAATTAACAACTCAAAACTTAATTCATGCATCATTTAAGTAAATAAACGTGCATAATGCTCAAAAGTATAGTTAACCTTGTAATCATTATAATTCAATGCAAAATGCAACTAAAACTCATTAAAACACATGAATTAATATTCAATAAAATGCACACTTTTGAGTCTGAATAGGCAGCCTTCTCTACAATGTGCTATCTCCATTCATATAAGGCACATTGTGAGGTAATTTCGGCCACCTCAAAACTCTCTCCTGGAGAGAGATGTTTGCATGAAAAACTCATACTACTCCCTTTCATCTCTATCTTTAGGGAGGCATGTAAAAATGTCATCTCGAACCACTGAGGTGCTATTTAAATCTTTAAAGATTGAGTAGACATCCTTCATGAACCATAACTCGACCTTAACCAAAACAATATGCTAATCTAAGACCTTCTTAGGCCTAATGGCACACTCATCTTGCCATACTTGTTGAGTATAATTACTGATGGCCTGTGAGGCTTCTATGGGGAGGTGGACAAATTCTCTTTCCACCTTTATGTGGAAATGTTGATATTGATACTTCAAATCCTTCAGTATTTTCTCCTTGGTCTTATCTCATTGGAGGCTGCCCTTGTGCCATCCTAAAGATGTCAATTCGAACTGCTTAAACTGTAGTAACTTCATCCACTCCTCAGTTGAAATGGACTTTGTTAGTGTTATTGTTTTCCATGGGCTCGCAATGTTGGTCTTTGTTCTAATTTTAATAGACCTTGTAGTGGCTAAATAGAAGACCTCTCTATGAAAATAGAAAATGCATTTTCTTCTAATCAATCTTGTGCTAAACGATTTTTAGGGCGAGCTAACTACTCCTGCCCTACCTCTCTCTCAATGTGAGAGGTTATTTTCTCCTTAAGGAATGTTGGAATTACAATACTAGCCTCCTTACTCTATCTTAGACACTCGACAGTGTCTTCCCTTACCATTTTTAGTTCCTGCTCCCTAATCGTGGCTTTGAGCTTTCGTTTCCCTACGTTGTGCCACATCTCTACATTTAGCTTGAACTTCTTGAAGTTCAACATCTTTATCCATTTGTAGCTTGATGCTAGAGTAGAGGGAGGAGCAATGGAGGTTTAAGCCATGGTGTGTCATGGGAGAGGGAGAGTACTATGAACGTAGGTCATGGAATGAGGGTTAATGCACGAAGGGGCATTAATGGTTTTTATAAGATTAATTAGGTAATCGAACGATCTGATGGAAAGATCTGTAATTAATTAATGGGTTTTGGGTTTACCCACAAGGTAGTCCGAGGGTAAACACCATTACCCTCGAACTTAGTCCGAAGGTAAGCTATAGTAGATAGAACTTTTAGGAGCTTATTATGTAATCATTTTTAATCATATTAATACTCGTATATTGTGCATTTATTTCATATTTATTAGATGTATCGAGTTGAGTTTTATTTCTAATTAAATGCACTATTTAATGAATTTTAGTGAGCGATGGAGATCCCCATAGATGTCTTGCGCGAGGTTTTAAGTCATTTGCCTATGAGAGAGATATGCAAATTAAGTTATGTGAGCAAGAGTGTCTGGGCATTTATTTCTAAGCATTACTTTTGTTCGCACCAAACATACAAAATGAGAAATACAGTTAGTGGAGTGATTTAGTATGATGCACTTCCGGGAAAATATATGTATCATGGAATTGATTTTGAAGCAGGATTCAACCTACATCACTGGAAGGAATTGGAAATATTTTAGGATGTAACGGTGGATTAATTGTTTTCAGGCATTATGGAGAATACTTTTTTAACAGATCTAATATTGGAATTAAGAACCCTGCTACAAATATAGAATTGTTACTCCCAAACCCTAACAGAGGCAAGCTTGTGTTACTTGATTCAAGTGTAGTTTTAACAGAGGCAAGCTTGCTGCATGAGCTAAATGCAGTCGTGATGCCTACGAAAAGGAGCACTAGTTAGGTTTTTCATTTCTTTAGTTTTGCTTTTGTTTGAATAAGAAGTTTTGAGAATGTCATTTGATTCATTTCCTAGTTTCTAGAAGTAGACACTTGATAGGGACTAGCAAGGTTTAAGTATGATAACAAATGGAAATCAAATGATAACAAATGATAACTAGGAAAAATTGTGCTTCTTTTTATACTATTATTCATGTCTTTTAGAGATTAAATGATAACAAATGCATGATCATAACCAAGATTTTATTATTTTAGTATTTGATCGATTATGCATAAAAATATAATTAAATAATCCAAAATGCACAATTTTACCATGTTATATGATTTAATGCTTATG
>JAMKPZ010003859.1:0-14145 GCA_024699675.1 Amphibolis antarctica | reverse complement strand
ATTTTGGATTATTTAATTATATTTTTATGCATAATCAATCAAATGCTAAAATAATAAAATCTTGGTTATAATCATGCATTTGTTATCATTTAATTTCTAAAAGGCATAAATAATAGTATAAAAATAAGCACAATTTTAGCGCTTACAATTACTCATGCATTTCAAATGCTTTATCATACTGAGTTCAATGCATTATTTACCATGCATCACATTGATATGCTTGATATGAAGGATAAGTTTACTTTATTTTATAGTTATAAATTTTCCCAATCAAACTGAACTTTTCTATTTACATTGAGGACAATGCAAAGTTTAAGTATGAGGGGGAGGTTTATGTTTCAGTTTTATGTTTCATCAGTTTAAATAGTTTGAAAATGTTTAAAAATGTTCAAAATTTTAAATTGTTTGCATCTTTTATATCTTTTATATTTTTATGTTTTTCTTGAGGACAAACCTTGTGGAATATGAGTTTCAAGTGTTGCTATTAGAATTAATGGGAAGACCCTATTATACTCAGAAAGAATCTCCAGAGTTAATTCCAAATAACCTATTGCCCTTAGATGAGATAGATTTCAAATTAACTTGTGCAATGGGTTGAGTCTTCCTGTTTCATTGGAATTAATGCCTTGTTCACCTAATTTTCTAAAGTGGATTCAATTTCTTTCTCTTTACCCTATTTGAGTGGAGAGATAACCTATGCCAAGTGCCACCAAAAAAAAATTTAATCATGATATGAAAATTTTCCATTTTGGTGTGCATTATATTGAGATATCTCCCAACTTTTCTGAGTTACAGGTGATGTGAAGGAAGGTAGCAAGGGTTTGAGCTTTAATGCACCATGGAGTTCATTTGAGAATTAGATTATGGAGATATAAGGTGGTGAACTTAATTGACTATGGATCATTCATTAGTTCTAAAAGTGTAATGCTATGTCATTTACTTTGTGTTTTTTTTTTTTAAAAGTACTGAAAAATATTGAATGAAAATGAGGAATATTTATAGAGAAAGAATCAGAAAAGCTAAGGGATCAATATTAGTATGAGTAGAAAAAGGGAAATATTTGAAGTCATTTGGGATGTGAGAATGAAGTGAAATGATACTATATCAACAAGTCAACATTCTGAGTGATGGTATATTATTGTCTTACCCCTTGTCTACCGGCCAAAGCATTTTTCAATATCTTAGAAAGGATAGGAGTATCTCAAATTACCCTCTTTTGTTGGTGAGATGTGAATGCCTGCTTTAATGATTTAATTTCTGATTGAGAGTAGTGAGGGTGTGAATTCCTCTTGCTTGCACAATTCAGATGGTTCTTATGAAAAGGTGACTTCTTATTCATATTTTAAATGAGTCTATTCGATTTAAGGGTGTACCCATCTTTCATCCGGCTATCACCCGAAAGCCAATGAGATTCCACCGGCCCCGCTGGCAGATGGGCCGAGGTACCGAGAATTGAAAGGTGTTTGTGTGAGCGCATCACCATGTGGGGCGGATGGCTCATTGAACAGAGTCGCCACCTTATTTTTGGGTAGAAAACAAGGAAAACTAGATGGGGAGTATCCTTCCACCATCGAAACGATAAAACTACGGGAATGACGTAAAACTATGTAACGTTATGAGAAACATGAGAGAACTGGATACGGGGCTCAGGGTACTATTGGGGAACGTGTTAGGCACCCCTAGACAGCTCGGGCAATCCGGCCTCTCTCCGGCTCTAAAACGGAAAACTACGATAGTTAGTCTGGCCACACGTGACCCTATCCTCAAAAACTTTCCGGGGCTGCCGGACAATCGGTTGGATATATCAGCTGCCGCGTCCTATCCCCAAAATAGAGATGAGAACTTGCATTATTACTAGGTCGGGGCCGGCAAGGATGCATGCCGGAGACGACATCCCGGAAATCTTTTCAGGGCATCGAGAATGTAGACTTACATTTCCCGAAGATCGGGGACCGGCTAACGGTTTTTATACCGATTTGCTGGAGGCAGGCCGGCTGATTCCCCGAACCATCTGCGCAAAGATGGGTTTTCGGGGAACCGACGGCCAGTTATTTGTACCGGCTTGCCGCTAGCAAGCCGGTTGGTTCCCCGAACCATCTGTGCAAAGATGGGTTTTCGGGGAACCAACGGCTGGTTATTTGTAACGGCTTGCTGGCAGCAAGCCGGTTGGTTCCCCGAACCATCTGTGTAAAGATGGGTTTTCAGGGAACCGACGGCCGGTAGCAAGCAGGTTGGCTCCCTGAATCATCTGTGCAAATGTCATCCATTAAAGCATGGGGTTTTAACGGAGGGCTTGTATTTCCCAGAAAACTAGAATCGTCGGGTTGTGCTTCTTCGTACATCCAAACGACCACCACCGACTTCCTTGCTGGCGGCGTCATCTTGAAAATCTTTCTGGGACATCGGGAGGGTAGACTTACGCCTCTCGAAAAAGAAATGGACACCGTCGGGTTGTCTGTATTTGTACACCCAAACGGCCACCGTCGGCTTCCTTGTCGGCGGTGTCATCTCGGAAATCTTTTCGGGGCATCAGGAGGGTAGACTTACGCCTCCCGGAAAAGAAACGAGCACCGTCGAGTAGTCCGTGTTTATACACCCGAACGGCCACCACCGGCTTCCTTGTCGGTAGCGTCATGCTGGAAATCTTTTCGGGGCATCGGGAGGGTAGACTTACGCCACCCGAAAAAGAAATGGGCACCGTTGGGTTGTACGTGTTCGTACACCCGAACGGTCACCGCCGGCTTCCGTGCCAGTGCCGTCATCTCTAAAATCTTTCCGAGGCATCGGGAGGGTAGACTTACGCCTCCCGCACAAGACATGCGAAGATCGGGTGAAAAGGCATAAAAACTTGTTGGGAAACTCAAAGTTTCCACGTAAAAGTGCCCAATGAAAGGGTCGTGACCGAAACAAACTTGACCGACCCGGGTGGATTCACCCAGTCGGGAGGGTGGCCGCCGATACCTTTGGACGTATTTTCGAAGGAATGATACCTGGGATCGTCCTCCGACTGTTCCCTTGCATGGGAAAGGTGTTACATGGTCGGTGCTCGAGAAAACATCGTAAAGGTGTACGTAAAAAATGGTGAGGGTGAAGGAAGGGCTTACCTGTAGAGGGTCAGTGGCGGTGATCGGAAGTCCTCGATTCGGTGCGGTGAACGGGCGTCGGGACCACGAGCGTCTCCCTTCCTTCAGAACCTCCGGCCGGCGTCTTCTCTGAGGGGCGGAAGCGAGCGTCACCAGTGTCCAAACGAAGGTTTCTCCGAGGGGTGGAAAGCTTTTTTTTTTGGGGAGGGAGGCTGCTTCTTTTATAAGGGGTCGCCTTCCTTATTCGGGGTGCCCGAAGATGGAAGCTGGCGTGAGTTTTGGTGCGATTACGTGATCTGCGTAATGGATTGATTTGCGAGATTTAAGCAATCAAATCCTGCTATATCCCCCAAATTGATTCGGCTTGCCTTTCTGGGTAGTTACCCGGTAGCTGCTACGTGGCAGACAGAAGCCGGCTGGTCCCTCGAACATTTGCGCCAATGGGGTTTTTGGGGACTGGTTTCCGCTTCCTTGAAGCGGCTTGCCGGCGGCTAGCCGGGTGATTCCCCTAACCTTTTGTGAAAGTTGGGGTTTTTGGGGACCAGTTGCCGCTTCCTTGAAGTGGCTTGCCGACGGCTAGCCGGGTGATTCCCCCAACCTTTTGTGCAAGTTGGGGTTTTTGGGGACCGGTTGCCGCTTCCTTGAAGCGACTTGCCGACAGCTAGCCGGGTAATTCCCCCTTTAAATTTTGCTTAAGCATGGGGTCAACAGTCGCGATCGAACCGAAATCGATCGTGCCGGGTGGATTTACCCGACTGAGAGGACGGCCACCGGTCCCTCCAGACGTATTTCTGAAGGAATGACACCCGGGTCCATCTTCTGACCTTTCCCATGCATGGGGAAGGTGTTACGTGGTCGGGGTTCGAAAAATACATCGTGAAAACATACGTAAAACGTCAAGGACGGAGGGACTTACCTTTAGGGAGTCGTCGGTGGGGGGTCGAATGCTATTGCTCCTGTGCAGTGATGTGGCATCGGGGCTCCGAGCGTCTCTCCTTCTTCAGAACTTCTCAGCCGGCATTTCCTCCGAGGGCCAAAAGTGCACCCGTGTCCGTACGATGGTTTCTCCGAGTGGTGGAAGCTTTTGTTTTTGGGGAGGGAGGCTGCTTCTTTTATAAGGGGTCGCCTTCCTTATTCGGGGTGCCCGAAGATGGAAGCTAGCGTGAGTTTTGGTGCAATTACGCGATCTGCGTAATGGATTGATTTGCGAGATTTAAGCAGTCAAATCTCGTCATATCCCCCTAATTGATTCGGCTTGCCTTTCTGGGTAGTTACCCGGCAGCCGCTACGTGGCAGATGGAAGCCGGCTGGTCCCCTGAACATTTGCGCGAATGGGGATTTTGGGGGACTAGTTGCTGCTTCCATGAAGCGGCTTGCCGGCGGCTAGCTAGGTGATTCCCCCAACCTTTTGTGCAAGTTGGGGTTTTTGGGACCGGTTGCCGCTTCCTTGAAGCGGCTTGCCGATGGCTAGTCGGGTGATTCCCCCAACCTTTTGTGGAAGTTCGGGGTTTTGGGGACCGGTTGTCGCTTCCTTGAAGTAGCTTGCTGGCGACTAGCCAAGTGATTCCCCCAACCTTTTGTGCAAGTTGTGGTTTTTGGGGACTGATTGCCGCTTCCTTGAAGTGGCTTGCCGGTGGCTAGCTGGGTGATTCCCCCAACCTTTTGTGCAAGTTGGGGTTTTTGGGGACCGGTTGCCGCTTCTTTGAAGCAGCTAGCCGTGTAATTCCCCCTTTAAATTTCGCTTAAGCGTGGGGTCAACAGTCGTGACCGAACCGAAATCAACCATGCCGAGTGGATTTACTCGGCTGGGAGGACGGCCACCGGTACCTCCAGACGTATTTCTGAAGGAATGATACCCGGGTCCATCTTCTGACCTTTCCCTTGCATGGGGAAGGTGTTACGTGGTCGGGGCTCAAAAAATACATCGTGAAAACACACATAAAACGTCGAGGACGGAGGGACTTACCTGTAGGGAGTCGTTGGTGGGGGGTCGAATGCTCTTGCTCCGGTTAGGTGAGGTGGTGTCGGGGCTCCAAGCGTCTCCCCTTCTTTAGAACTTCTCAGTCGGTGTTTCCTTCGAGGGCCGAAAGTGCGTCGAGCATCTCCCGTGTCCATACGATGGTTTCTCTGAGAGGTGGAAGCTTTTGTTTTTGGGAAGGGAGGCGCTTCTTTTATAAGTGGTTGCCTTCCTTATTCGAGGTGCCCGAAGATGGAAGCTGGCATGAGTTTTGTTGTGATTACGCGATCTGCGTAATGGATTGATTTGCAAGATTTAAGCAGTCAAATCTCGTCATATCCCCCTAATTGATTCAGCTTGCCTTTCTGGGTAGTTACCCGGCAACCGCTACGTGGTAGACGAAAGTCGGCTGGTCCCCCGAACATTTGCGCCAATGGGGATTTTGGGGGACCGGTTGCCACTTCCTTGAAGCGGCTAGCCGGGTGATTCTGCCAACCTTTTGTGCAAGTTGGGGTTTTTGGGACTGGTTTCTGCTTCCATGAAGCGGCTTGCTGGTGGCTAGTCGGGTGATTCTGCCAACCTTTTGTGCAAGTTGGGGGTTTTGGGGACCGGTTGCCGCTTCCTTGAAGCGGCTAGCTGGGTGATTCCGCCAACCTTTTGTGCAAGTTGGGGTTTTTGGGACTGGTTTCTGCTTCCATGAAGCGGCTTGCTGGTGGCTAGTCGGGTGATTCCGCCAACCTTTTGTGCAAGTTGGGGGTTTTGGGGACCGGTTGCCGCTTCCTTGAAGTAGCTTACCGGCGGCTAGCCGGGTGATTCCCCCAACCTTTTGTGCAAGTTGGGGTTTTTAGGGACCAGTTGCCGCTTCCTTGAAGCGGCTTGCCAATGGCTAGCCGGGTGATTCCCCCAACCTTTTGTGCAAGTTGGGGGTTTTGGGGACCGATTGCCGCTTCCTTGAAGCGGCTTGCCGGCGGCTAGCCGTGTGATTCCCCCAACCTTTTGTGCAAGTTGGGGTTTTGGGGGACTGGTTGCCGCTTCCTTGAAGCGGCTTGCCAACGGCTAGCCGAGTGATTCCCCCAACCTTTTGTGCAAGTTGGGGTTATTGGGGACCAGTTGCCGCTTCCTTGAATGGCTTGCCAGCGGCTAGCCGAGTGATTCCCCCAACCTTTTGAGCAAGTTGGGGTTTTTGGGGACCGGTTGCTGCTTCCTTGAAGCGGCTTGCCGGCGGCTAACCGAGTGATTCCCCCAACCTTTTTTGCAAGTTGGGGTTTTTGGGGACTGGTTGCTGCTTCCTTGAAGTGGCTTGCCGGTGCCTAGCCAGGTGATTCCCTCAACCTTTTGTGCAAGTTGGGGTTTTTCGGGACCGGTTGCCGCTTCCTTGAAGCGGCTTGCCAACGGCTAGTCGGGTAATTCCCCCTTTAAGTTTCTCTTAAGCATGGGGTCAACAAAGGGCAAGGAGAGGGAGTGTTGTAAGACTGAGCCACCTCATCCCCCTGAAGTTGTTCTAGCAACAAGTGATTCAAATGATCCGTGGGTTGGTTCTGTTTCTCTCCTCTCTTCTTTTCTTTCTTTCTCTTATATCTTATTTCTTTTGTTTCTTTGGACTTTGTGGGTGTATCCACTAAAAACCCTCTGGAGACACAACTCCGCCACTAGGTTAACTTAGGGGTTTAAAGGCTTGCTACACTTGCTAAGTGTAGTCATGTTCCCTACGAAAGTGGCCTAGCATAGTTTTAGTTAATTTTATTAAGTTGTCTTTCTTACTTTCATAGTTTTTATAGTATTATTTTTAGTATTTTGCTAAGGGACTAGCAAAACTTAAGTATGGGGGATTTGTTCAAACTCAAAGTGTGCATTTTATTGATATTAATTCATGTGTTTTAATGAATTTTATTTGCATTCTGCATTGAATTATGATGATTACAAGGTTAACTATACTTTTGAGCAGTATGCACGATTATTCACTTTAATGATGCATGAATTAAGTTTTGAGTCATTAATTATGTTTATGTTTATTACCTATTGAGAAAGGAATGAGTGATTGACATTTGACTCTTTAAGTTGCTAATAGAACGATTAATTTACAGAGAAAAACTCATGATTATGCTTAAATGCAAGTCTGAGGGTTAAGCTATTTACCCTCGAACCATGCTGTGAGCGTTAAGGGTTTACTCATGAACTTACGCGAGGGTAAACTGGTTTACCCACGAACTTGTACCCTGTTTGTTCTGTGTAATGAATTTCATTGATATTAAAGCAAATGCAATTACATTTAAGATTTAAATGTTATGGATTATTTCTCCAGTAATATGATGCATTTCACGAAAGGTATTTCTTAAGTATTTGCAAGGAAATTCGATAAGTAACTATAGGAATTACGTAACAAAGTAGAATTAAATATTAATTCAGTTGCAGCTCAACCATGAAGAACATGGATGGACAAGCTGAAGTAGTGGATTGCATGGGATGATCTCACATGTCTGGACGTGCACCACGCCCTTGTTAACTGCCAGCTTGTAAACTGCCAATCCTCCCTTCTATAAAATAGTCCCGTAGCCTTGGAACTAAACCCGCCCCCTCTCTTCTTCCTTCATCCACCATTTATAGAGCATTTTCCATCTTCTCCATCTTCCATCCTCCACCCACTCATCTTCTTCCGAGAGGAGATTGACGACCTCCTCATCTCCAACCATTCGTGTAGTGTATTTTTTGTTCTTTTCTTAACTTGAGCATATCCTTGAAGGAGAGATTCTTAGCGCTAGCTGCTTCCTCCTCTATTCCTTGGTGTAATTGTGGATTGATACTCCAAAATCTCACTACAAGGTTAAAAGGAAGGTCTACCAAATTGATGACTGTTCAGACTCAAAAGTGTGCATTTTATTGATATTAATTCATGTGTCTTAATGAGTTTTAGTTGCATTTTGCATTGAATTATGATGATTACAAGGTTAACTACACTTTTGAGCATTATGTATGTTTATTCACTTTAATGATGCATGAATTAAGTTTTGAGTTGTTAATTATGTTTGTGTTGATTACCTATTGAGAAAGGAATGAATGATTGATAATTGACTCTTTAGGTTGCTAATAAAGTGATTAATCCACAGAAAAAATCATGATTTATGTCTAAGTGCAGAGTTCGTGGGTTAATCCACAGAAAAAATATTTCAAACACATATATTATCAAAAATGGATTGCAAAATGTTCAAACAAGATTTTGGCGTCGTTGCCAGGGATTGCTTAATTTCTTGCAATTAGTGTTGTTTTTTTTGCTATTTTGGTGTTAGCTAGGGCTGCAATATGATTTATGTGCACTTACTGTTATTAAATTCTATTTCACAGTCTTATTGCTATTCTAGAGTAGAGTTGTGTTTTTAAATTCTAAATTTCATAATGGACTCATATAACTCATATTAGGGTGATTGTGGGATTGTTCCAGGGATGAGTTATGAGAATTATAATTATTCTAATTATGTTAGAGAGGATTATTCACCTATGGAGTTTAATGATTACTCCTCACAGCATGATTTAGAAGGACTTAATGTTAATTCTCAAAATAATTATATCTGGAATGACAATTTTGATTTGTGGGACTGGAATGACAATTTAGGAATGCAGAATTATTATTCAAAGTATAATCAAATGAATGAAAATCAAAATTACCAATCAAATATATCATTATAAATCCAACGATTAACAGATAAACTAGATGAAACAATATGAAATAATGAAGAGAGTAACAGATTGAATGAATTGTAAAATGATAATTATTTAAACTAGTCAACCTTACAAGAGGATCACAATGTTCAAGGAATTGATACAGGTTTAACAAATCTTAATGATTATTTACTAATTAATGTTGGAATTAATTAGAATTTTGTTAGGCAAAGACTATCATTGGGATTTGAACAACTGATAAATAGATTTAATGAATCAATGCAACAAACTGAAGACAATAGAATATTTAATGAGTATGAAAACAATGATGATGTTAATTGGGCAAATTCAAACGAAAATCAAAAGTATCAAGAGGTAAATTCATTAGAAAATATTTTATTTATAGAGGAAAATGTGCAACCATTATAGATAATTGAGGAAAATGAATATTGTAATTTGACTTCATTTAATCATATGGAGAAGTTAGATGAAATTCAAAAATCTGTTGACCTATTTATAAGAAATTCATCTAATTCTAATTATTTTGAACAAGATGAAGATTTTCAAGAGGAACCTATAGACACTTGTGCAACACTCATATCAAATAAGTTCTATAGACCTCCAGAAGTTAAAACTTTTAAGGAAAAAGATCAAATATGGGAAGGATATGAAATACTTGACTATTTGGTGAGGGATTGTTGAGTAGGACCACTTGAGATTGTGAAAGACCCTATTTCCAAAAGTATAGAAGAGTTGCCTGAAGTGTTAGCTACCCTTAGATCAAAAGGAGATTTTAGTGCTCCTATGGCAGATAATGAGGAAAAGAAAATTAATGAGGATAATTTAATCATTTCCAAAAATCTTCAAGAAGTGGGTGAGGAAGAAAATAACAAACAAGAGATAGAGATAATGGAGAATGGGCATAAGTTAGATGAATTTGTACCCAACCCACTACATCTTAATGAATTTGGAGAACAACCTAAGGTAGTAGAGATCAAAAGAGAAATTTATGAGGAAAAAAATGTGAGTAAAGAACAAGGAGATCAGGTTGATATTAGTAACTTTCCCAATCTTAACAAAGATGACATATTTGAAGAATTAAAAGCTAAGGATCCAATGATGAATATTTTTCAACAAATTGTTCTAGAAGAAGAATTATCTAATGTTGAAGAATTTGAATTTGAACCAGGATATTTTGATCAACCTTTTAAGAAAATTTTTGAGGAGTTGAAGGTATTAGAGGTTAAAGACAATGTTCATGATTTACCCTCTTATGAGCCAATTCTACTTGAACCATTATTGTATGAACCATTTATTGAGGAACCATCTCTAGAGCTCATCCTGCCTCTTGCAACTTTTGAGCATATATCCCATAATTGTGTAAACTTTTATGAAGTAAAGATTATGAGTTATACTAAATTGGTTGGACACTTAATGAATGCATTAGTTAAAGAGGTTCCATTTGATATCAAGCACAAACCTCTTGAGCAAATCATGAATTCCTTCTGGGTAAGTTGGTTGTTAAAAGAAGAAGAAGATGGAAGAAGATATAAGTTCCCTCAACCTGTAAGGAGAGCATTCATGGGAATTTTATTTGATCATTTTTGGAGTTACCCATGGAAAGAAAAAAATATTTATATATATATATATAGCTATTGATTTCACTTTCTTAGTAGTAGTAGTATGAGCAGTAAAGTTTGGTGGTTTGTATTTTGTGAAATCATGTGACTTGCTTGTGTGCCATTGGGGGCATGGGTGCTTAAGTAATACACAAGTGTTTTTAAAAATAAATAAAAATAATAATTTTAAACTACTATTGTGTTTTATTTTGAGTCTCTTCAAGGGCTATCCTGTTTACCTTTGAAGTTAGTTCGAGGGTTATCCTATTTACCCTTGAACTACAGTACTATAAAATAATAATAATAACAATAATAATTTAATAAAAAAAATAAAATAAAAAACCAAAGTAAAAACATAGTGGGGATAAGCCACAGGTAAGTCCATGGGTTATCTAGTTTACCCATAGAGTAAGTTCGAGGGTTATCCTATCTACCCCCGAACCGAACCAAAAAAAAAAAAAAGAAGAAGAGAAAAGTAAAACACTATGGGGATAAGCCACGGGTAAGTCTGTGGGTTATCTAGTTTACCCAGAGACTTATGCAAGGGTTATTCCCCTTCGAACCAAATACGACCCTATTTACTGAAAATGAAAATTTTCAAATGAAAGGTTTATTGAATTAAACAAGGTTAATCATTTGAATGAATTTAGAAGGGATATTTCATAATTCAAGTGAGGTTAAAGATGATTACAATTAAGTGAACTTAATGACAGAGATCAAAAATTTTGAACTGTAATCATTTAATATACACGATTGTACCAAGTATGTTTAAAAGAAAAAGGAAAGCTTAAATTCTATAAAATGGTTTAATTTGACAAGTGTGTGTTAATCCATCAAACCATGAACTTAAAAAGAAAATTTTCAAAAGGGATTAAAAAATTGAAATATGCAATTACACACATACACAAACTTAAAGAAAACATACATAATTTGAAACTACAAATAGAGCACAACTAATGGAAAACTTCATTTCATTAAAAGACAATTTAAATATTACATTAAAGGAGAGCTTTCTCTCCAAATGTCTAAAAAAAAAAATTGTTTACAAAAGAAGAAAAAAATATATCTATCACTGCTCTGGGAATCTAGATTTCAATTCTGCAACTTCTGCTTGCAGAGCAGCCAACTGATTAATCACAGTGTCCACCTTTTCTGATATAGAGGTTGATCCTCTCTGTTGGGATGTGGATGGTTCATTGTGCAGTTGTGGTGTCGGTTGATCCTCTGTAGAGAATTGTTTCAAGTCTTTGGCAGTTAACACTCTGGACTTTAATTTATTGACTACCCAAGTTGATATATCTAAGGAACTTGACACCAACTGGTAGATGAGATCACCATAGAATAATTTCTTCTTGATGCTTATGATCTTGGAGATGAAGGCCTTATACCAGCTCACTTGAATCTTGTTTAAAATTGCATAGGTTGCAATTTATACAAAGATGGACAATTCCACAACATGTCTAAATCTTTGATATATTGTTCTGATTAATATTAATGCAACCATATGGGCCTTTCCAATCATATATTTTAGCCAATTGAATAGATTTATCTGAGGGTTTACGGCCATGCAATTTTTCATCCCTTGTTCTGACCATTCTGCCATGGTAGAGGATTCTAGAATCTCTACACCCTCATTCTTTAATCCTAGGCTCTCAAATATATATTCAGGTGTCATATAAATCTGTACAGTCACATTAGTTACAAAAACCCCATCTTCCTCATGCAAATTTGAATAGAAGGTAGTATTAAATTTTTAGCTTTAAAATTATTACTTGACCTTGGGATAACTTTCAGCAGTCCTTGGAATTACAACAAATCCTTGATTTCATCCATGAAATCAAGATTCACTAGTCTACTAAATAGGATATCAAAATCTCTAATATTCTGGAATTTATATTGAGACTCAGCATTTTTGAAAATCATTGGATTTGTGCCTGTATGCTAGGTTGGCTCTGTGCAGCTGAAGCTTCTACAGTGGCTGTATTTGGTTCAGTGGGTGGAGATTACACCACTAATGCTCTATCCTCCACTCCACCAGATTTTGTTGGATGCTTGGCAGAAATTTTTGTCTGCCCTACACTAAAGTTAATTGGACTTTAGCTTGGAGGACTAATAGTAGTCTCTCCCTCTTGTTCTTCTTCTTCTGAGGAGCTCATCTCCTCTATAGGGACATGCTACAATATTCAAAAACATAAAAAAAAAGGGAGAAAATTAAAACCAATATACAAAAACATAGAGAAAACATATAAACTTAAACTTAAAAATAGAACTGAAGGGAATGAATTTCAATTAGTACCTAACCCTCTTCTGAAGTAAATTGAATTGCTTCACGAATGGTCTGATTTATCTCTTCACTATCTTGGAGGTTCAAAAATGGAACAATTGTTCCAACAATAGGTCCTTCCTCCTAAAATTAATAATTAAACACAAATGAAACCTGAAAACTTTAATTACTAAAAAGAGGAAATTCAAACTAAAACCCTAAGAGAACCTGAATCTCTAAGTTTAATTCGATGGTGGGATGCTAATATGAAAGTTGAAATTTGGAGGGTACAAGACATTGCAAAATAGGAATGGAGCCAACTCTACATTGAATTGCAACTGAATGATCTGGGAGAACCTAACATGCCTTATGAAGGAAAAATCAAAACTTTCTATTTTTCTACTTCATCTGCACCTACTATTAACAAGTGAAAAAAAACTGAAAAAATAAAACAAATCCAATAAAAAACGCAAAAAACAGCTAGGCACTTTCGTCCTTGTCCATGATTGTCTGTTTAGTCCAGTCATCCAAAAAAAACCCAAAAAATCAAAATAAACAAAAATGAAAGTGGAAAAAAGAAAGAAAAATTCAAAATTTTTGCTTTTCCATGATTTCGTTTGACACCAAAAAGAAAATACAAAAAAACAATGACAAAAAAAACAAAAAATGTCATGCATTCATGTTTAACTTCCTTTCAAAAGAAAATGAAAAAAAAACAAAAAAAACAAAAGCATAACTTTTACCCACCCTCCACCTGCCCAATGACTGAAATTGGGAGGAGCTTATATTTTGCATGTTTGCTTGCTTCGTGTGGTGCTACTTGAGCCAATGGGAGAGACCTCATGTGAGAGTGAGTGTCACCAAGGCTAACATAATGTTATACTATCCTAAGGGCTTCTCAAAGGAGCCAAGACCTGATATCATTTGTTGCCAAACTTGTTCATGAACTTCACGTTTGATGACATCTTTATAAGCATTCAGTGATTGAAATACTTAGATTGATACTATTCTTTATTAAGAAAAGGGCAAGTCGTGCAAAAGGATGATGTTAAGTTTATTACTGGGAAAGGGCCATTTGATGGGGCAAAACTAAAGAAAAGTGGGGGGAATATTGGAGAAAAAAAGGGGACAATGTTACTTGACAAAATTGGGGTTGTCCCAATATAAGGGTAGATTAGGGAAAGTAGATGAATAAAATGCAAGTCAAATGGTGAAAGAGGAACACAAAAAGAAAAACAGCAAAAGCAAAAAAATAGAAAAAATGAGAAAAAAGGGGGGAGGGGGGCAATGTTTACTTGAAAAGCTCGGGGTTGCCTAAATAAGGGTAGTTTAAGGACAAAGCTAAAAAAAGGGGACAATGTTTACTTGAAAATTCAAGGTTGTCTTGCATATATGAAGGGTAGAAATAGGCGAAAGTAGCAAAGCTTTAAGGGGGAAGGGTAAAAGGATGATGGCCCATCTCTGTAACAATTCTGAGCATTATCCTAGAAGCAAAGACATGTTCCATCTCAAGAAGGAAGGGAAAAATCTAGGCTTTTATTTCCTATCTAGCTTAGAATGGATGATTAT
>JAMKPZ010003858.1:0-18351 GCA_024699675.1 Amphibolis antarctica | reverse complement strand
TGCATTTATTTTTACCAACCAAACAAACACATCCTAAGGTAAAAAGTTCAAAGATGTTTTGAACAGACGTCTCGGGGTCACCACAGACAGTCAGACGTAGGCATTCGTCAGTCGTGCAGTTGTTCTCAACAAACGCTTCTGTGCATCATCTCGTCGTACCGCAGCAGAGAAATCTGGCGCTGCAACCTCATCTGCTCGTGGAACCTCGCGATGAACTCCTCCGCCCGCGCATCCACTCCTTCATCCGTCTCCTCCGACGTCGAAACCCGGCGGCACCCTTCTCCGGCGCCGTCGCCACCGTGGCCCTCGACCGGCCAGAAGAGGAAGCCCCTCCTCTCGTCGTCGTCGCTGCTGCAGCACGGATCACGGTCGACCCCGTCCGCCGGCGTGGTGTTGACGCAGGGAAGCCGAGGGAGGCACAGCTTCGTGGACAGGGTGTGCGCCGGCGGCGTGTCGCCGAACGAGAACTGGCGCTCGCCGTAGTGGATTCTGTCGAAGGATCCACCAATCCCCGCGAGGTAGCTCCGCATCCTCAACAGCAGGCCTTCCCTGAAGGCCCTCCTGCCTTTGCTCGTCCACGCCATGGCCAACCGCAGCAGCCTCCACGCTTTAACGGCCAACGCGTTCCCTTCCTTCTTCCCCATTGCTACGTCGCTTGCCGGCGCCGTGAACAATATAATTAATGCGCCATGCGGTGGGTGTTAGTATATATATTATACAGCGGAAGCAAGCAACTGCTCGTCGATGAAATTTTATCATAAAAATAAGTAACAATAAATAAAAAAAACTATTATCGTACAAGTTTTAAGGTGGAGATAGTTTTTTTTACTTCAGAAATTAAATTAAACTGTAATTAAAATTGATTTCATAAATAAAATTAAAATTATATAATAATATAGATAATAAAAATATATACATTACAATGTAATAATAATGATGATATTAGAAATAATTTTTAAAGTTAAAAAATTAAAATTAATCGTAATTTTAATTAAATATCTAATAATTAATACACAATTGGTCAGAGAATGTTGCGTGTGCTTTCGTATTTGTTGCCTTCGGCGCACACAACAATGCACGCGGTCCGAACAAACGCGTTTGAGTAAGAAATACGAACGCCTTGCAAGCTTTTGTTCTATTAGATTTCGTACGACAATGATATTCTTTTTTCATCCATACATATTTAATTTTTAGACATTGTTTGACTAAATATTTTTTACTATAAATTTTAATTTTTTATTATATATTTTAGCAATTTACGATAATATTTATCAAATAATTTTAATATTTTCTACTAAAAATTATATCAAAATATTTATATTATAAATCATGTAATTTCTTAAAAAAGGTGAATATCATCGAACTTAATTTCACATCTACAACAAAGAACTACTTATATTTATTTAAAATAAATTTTACAATAATAATGTTAGATTGAACTCTTTATTTGTTATTGCAAAAAATAGTCTTATATTGAAAAAATGAATGAAATTTAGATTTTTATATCAATTACAAGTTCTCTTCTATTGGTTAATTATTGTTAGTGAGATAAAATTCATATGTTATTAGAATTAACACATACACGTTATATGTAAAACGTTATAACGATAGATATTAAAGTTAGGGTTTAGAGTTTAGGTTGTAGATAGACTTATTGATTTTGTAGTGAAATTAAGATTTTTATATTACTTGTAAATCTTACTAATTAATTGATTTTAACATTTGTAGATAAAGAGATGTGAGATCACTAAGATTTTGTAGATACATGTGTGACTTTAATAAATAGCTACTTGAAATTATAGTTATTTATTGTAGATTTTACTTTATTAAAATTAATTGATTAGTCTGAAATGACTCATAAGTAATATAAGAGTTTTAATTTTATTTACACGTGAAACTATTTTTTCTAACAAGTCCTCAATTATTAGAGTACCATACATACAAGCATTTTACGTATAACATTCGTATGGATTGATTCTAATAAATTGATATTATATAAAAATTAATTAATCATTAAAAAAAAACTTACAAATGATATAACAGTCTTAATTTTACTCATCAATTTTAACGTAAAATTATTGTTCCTAACATTTAAATATAAATATATGCATCTACTTTTTTTTTCCAATATATAAAAATATATATTTATAGATATAGATATATTCAAGAAGGTTCGTGCGGGCATATATTCATGCAGGCAATTTTTACGTATCGTTAACTTAAGGTTTCGTTTGTTTTTTAAAATTTTAATTTTACATAAATTTGTATATATTATCTTCATCACGTAAATTTTTATATATAAATTTTTATTTTATAATTATTATATAATTTTATTATTATTTATAAAATTATCTTTAACTTTATCTGATTATTGAAATTAAAGTTAAAGTTAAAATTAAATAAATACATAAATAGGACCCAAGTGTATACAGCTGTTGTTGTTCATCTGTTCACGGAAGAGGAGGTGGTGCATCGCATCGCATGCGCTTGGTGGCATGGGGAGAAAGCTGGCAAGTGGTCATGCAGAAGAAGTAATTTATTCTGGCGGCGGCGTTTTGCTTGATATATATATATATATATATATAATTGTTGGAATATATATTTTGGTCTCACGCACACACACACACACATATAATTATGCAGCGGACAGATCTGAGATGATACCGATCGATGTCAAAATCTCTTGTGACCAGGAAAATATTTGGGATGTTAATGGAGTCTATAATTATAAATAGAAAGAGGTTAAGATGCAGTTCCGGTAAATAATTACGTCCGTCCATCCAAAGGCATCTCTCTCTCTCTCTCTCTCTCTCTCTCTTCTTACCTCCAAAACGGCAAGCCCAACCGCCACCACCGCGCGCCCACCGTCCTCCGCTTCATCCCCACCCACCTCCCCTCCCTCCCTCCGCCCTCCCTCCATGTACGACACCGACCGGGGCCACCGCCCCCAGTTCCGGGCGTACGGCGGCGAGCGGCGGCTGGAGATCGTGAGCGGCAAGGTGTACAGCGCCAACCACCCCACCATCGCCACCCGCCACCACCACCGCTGGCACTCGCCGCCGCCCTCGGCCTCGTCGCTGCCGCCGGTCAGGAAGGTCAAGGCGGGCTCCGGCTGGTTCGGGTGGGGGAGGGGCGCGCTCGGCGACCCGGAGATGAAGCGGAGGGCGAGGGTGGCCAGCTACAAGGCCTACGCCGTCGAGGGGAATGTCAAGGCGTCGCTCAGGAAGGGGGCTCGGTGGATCAAGATCAAGTGCTCCCAGATCATCAGTGGGTTTTGATCCATTGTCCATGCCCTTTACTTCTTAATTTCATGCATGCATGCAGGCATTCATGGGATGGGAGCCAACACCTAATCATGTATTATCATTGCTTAATTATTTATTTATTCTAATTAACAGTTGACTTATAATATACATCCATATACATACATATATATATATACACACACATATAGGATTACTTCTATACATACTCAATCTAACGTTTAAGAAAGCATTAACATTAGTTCTCATTATATTCTTCTTTTTCTCTCTTAAATCTCAAAACCTTTCTACTTAATTTTAAATTATAAAACTAAAATTACGTACCTGTCTCATTTTATCGCAGAGTAAATTTTTTTTAAAATGATTTAAATTTGAATACTTAATAAAATCAACTTTTTATGAATGCCACTAGAAAATTGAGACTTTATATATATATATACATGTGTGTGTGTATTCTCGTATGTCCTTATGTTTCACATTTATGCATTTTCACATTTTACTTTTTTAGAGTTTTATTTCTAATATTATATTAAAATTTAATTTAAAATTAATCGATAAGTCTAATATATAATCAACAAGCTCCAGTCCGCAGTAAAAGCGAATTCTTTCATCCAAATCATATTTTAGCAGTCAACTCATCAAAATTTGCGGAAAGAAATGTATAGATTGATCACCATTAATTTGTTCTTTAATTGGGGTTTCGAATGTACGCTTGGGGTTAAGTCTGTTAATTAAGATTACGACTTTTTTTCCATTGGGGTATGTTAGTCATTTCACAGGTTAGATTAAGAATAAAATTAATATTGAGGTGTACAAATTGGGTTCACCGTATTTTTCACCATGTATCACAGTATTTTAAGTATATTTTTCAAATAACTTTTACATTTATTACTATTAATAAAATTAAATTAATATTATTATATTTTTATCATAATTCGTATATTTTATCAAAAATCGTAAAATTTAATTTACCTCAAAAAAAAACTTCAGACAAACAAATTCGATGTTTGATTAAGATTTTCGTTTCTCATTTTAGGTGTACAAATTTCATATATTGCAAGTAAAAAAAACTGTGAATCATAATAAGTTTTGGAATCCAATCATAAAATTGAGATATCACACGACCAACCAAATATCATAATTAATAATTTTAACTGTAAATTTTATTATTCATATAAAATTATAATTTATTTATATTTAATTATCGAATAATATAATTTTACCAAATATCATTGGTTAATCATATCCAGATTATTTTAAGGTGAAAAGAGGTTGGTATCAACTTCCACGCGCATTGAATGTGTTTGGTGAAAAAAAAAAATTAACTTCAATGATTTTATGAAAAATTAAAATTAAAAATAATTTTACAAATAATATTAAAATTATATAATAAATTATAAAATAAAATTTATATAATAATAATAACATATAAAAAATTATAAATATTACGTGAAACTTCTCATTCGCGACTCCTCGTCAATGGTACAGCTGTGCAGTATCCCATGCCAATTCGGGCCATTTCTGGGGCCCACCACCACGTGGCCACGTCATGCCGCTCATTTCCAACACCACCCCCGCACGTTCTTCGTCGCGGGGCAGACCGTCCGATCCCCATCGCACCGTCACCGGAGTCCGACGCACCCCTGAGGAGATTCCGCATCTGCCCTCCACTCGTGCTCCAAATAACAGCACCCCACCAACTCCAGTCGCATCCATGAACCAGGGGCATTTACGTCACGAAGAATACGAGCCTGCTCCCTGGCGTCGCTCTAATGTGCACCACCGGCTTCAGGCTTTGTGCTTCGGTTCTTGCTTGCTTGTTCTTGTCGTGCGACTCTCGGCATTGGTGTAGTCGCCCTAGGGTTTGGGGTTGGGATGAGGAGGAGGAGGGAATGGTGGTGGTAGGGGGAAAGGGGGAGAAGAGACGCGAGGGATTAGGGATTTTGCAGATGAGCGGGACGCCGCGGGACGGGGGAGGGAGGAGGTCCCCGCTCGTGCCGCTGGCGACGTTGATCGGGAGGGAGCTGCGGGGTGGCGGTGGGGTGGGTGGAGATGGGGACAGGCTGGCTGTTAGATACGGGCAGGCGGCCCTGGCGAAGAGAGGGGAGGATCATTTTCTCGTAAAGCTCGATTGCTTTCGCGTCCCCGGCGATCCGACCTCCGCGTTCTCTGTGTTCGCGGTATTACGTTGTTTGTTCTTGTTGCTAGGGTTTCTTCTTTTTTCCACACTCAAAGAAAAAGAAAAACTGTGCCTTCTGTTTTGTGTGTGTGTTGGGGGGGGGGGGGATATGTGAACGTTTTGAAGTGTGTCTGCGTTTGTGATTGCATGCAGATCTTTGACGGGCACAATGGGGTTTCCGCCGCGGTGTTCACCAAAGAGAATCTCCTCGACCATGTGATGAGTGCCGTGGAGACGGGGATCGGGAGGGAGGACTGGCTGCAAGCGCTGCCCCGGGCGCTTGTTGCCGGATTCGTGAAGACTGACATCGAATTCCAACGAAAAGGCACGAACCTGATCCCCAATTTCGGTCTATCTTCTGACTGTGATGTTTCTCTTTGGAGCTGAATCATGTATGATTAGCAGGGGAAGCTTCTGGGACCACGGTTACGCTGGTGGTGATTGATGGGTGGGTGGTAACCGTCGCTTCGGTTGGGGATTCCAGGTGCATACTGGACTCGCAAGGTGGTCTGGTCACTCTTTTGACGGTGGATCATAGACTGGAAGAGAATGCAGAGGAGAGGGAGAGAGTTACAGCTAGTGGAGGAGAAGTTGGAAGACTTAATGTTTGCGGTGGACAGGAGGTATGGACTATGCATTTACTAATTGTCTAGATGCTGTTGATGATTTCTGATTCGGCGTGCTGTTCGTAGGTGGGTCCACTTCGTTGCTGGCCTGGTGGTTTATGTCTCTCGAGATCGATCGGAGATACGGATGTTGGAGAGTTTATCGTGCCTATTCCACATGTTAAGCAAGTCAAGGTTCATATTGTATTCTTAGTTTGTACTGCTAAGAAAATGTTTGCTTGGAATTTCTACAGTTTTTCATTTGTTCTTTTTTGCTTCTAGCTTTCGAATTCTGGTGGAAGGTTGATTATTGCTTCTGATGGCATATGGGATGCTCTGTCTTCTGAAGCAGCAGCGATGTGTTGCAGGGGATTGCCTGCCGAGCTTGCTGCTAAGCTAGTTGTTAAGGTATTTTTGAAACCTGATGCTCTAAAGCATTGCACTGCTTATCCCGTGAGTCTTAATGAAATCGATGCTGGCTGACCTTTGTGGTTCAGGAAGCGTTGAGAACAACTGGCTTGAAAGATGACACTACCTGCCTTGTTGTTGATATTATTCCTTCTGACCATTCTGTCATGCCGTCAACACCAAAAAACAATCAGAATAAATTGAGATCTTTAATTTTTGGGAAAAGGTCTCATAGTAGTAACAAGTTATCTGATGGGGCTGTGGAGGAGATTTTTGAGGAAGGTTCAGCAATTCTTGCCGACAGGTAGTCATTTCTTTGTTAATTTACGTGCATTTAGCAGCTATAGTCTTTGAGTTGATTTGGCTTAGCTCTTCTTCAATTATCATCTGATTGTGCTTGTTCCATCTTGTAGGAATCCTACACTTGTTATTACTTCTTACCTGTCATCACCATTTTTGTAGCTTCCGCACTAGTTTTTGGACTATATTGTTTATTGGAATTTGGACTATTTTGGGAACCTGCTTGTAATGATAAGTTCACGTTTGTAGCATTGGCAGCCGACCATTACACTATTTACACAGATTTGTATCTTGAGCTTAAAGTTAGATTAGTGTGTTAAATGAGCTATATTGTGTAACACCAGGTTAACAAACAAAAAGAAACCAGTTCTTAACTTCATACTGATATCTATGTGTAACAATCCTAGCCATTTTTAGAAGTTAGAACTAACATATGGGGATCACTTGTCACGGAGAGACGGTCAATTCGAATTGTCATTGACCAATATTTAAGAATGTAGATGATGGCTGTATTTTATGAAGTACTTACGGATGTTAGAGTGGAATTGTCCAACCTTTTGCATTGCAATTTGATGTAGCATGGTGTGATTACGTTGCATGGGGAGATGGTGAAGAGGAAATTTGCGTCACCAATCTGTTAGAACATAAAAGAACGAACATAAGTGCATTTAAATAAAAAACCCATCTGTTTCATAGAAATTGAGATGGTTGTGGAATTGCTGTATTTGTCATTATTTTTTGTGGTTTGTGGTCTTCTCTCTCTCTCTCTTAGTCTAACGATGCTTGATGTCCACCTAGACATAATCTTGCAGAAAAAGAACCCGGTAAACCATCATATGATCCCAATCCTCTACAGGTGGTGGTTCTATCTGAATCGAGTTTTTTACTTTTGAATTTCAACATAATGTAGTGTAAGGTATCACAACATAATGCAATGCAGTTGTCTCATTGCATGCATTTGCATATCAAAAGCCGGAACTGATTGACAATTATCATGCATTCAATTGTGGGAATGCTGCTCAATCGTTACGAACTTAACAAGTATTTCTTTTGCAGGTTGGGATTTGATCATTCTATAAAATCTAATTCTGGAACAGTGAGGTGTGCAATATGTCAAGTTGATCATACCCAAGATGATGGTGCATCGATTGAGGGAGGTGGCTCATATATCACACACTCATCGATGAATTGGGAAGGCCCATTTCTCTGTGCCAGTTGCCAAAAGAAGAAGGACGCTATGGAAGGGAAACGACCCAGCAGGCGTATAATTACCACTTGAGACTGTTATTCCTTGGGCCTTGCAATTGTCAGGCTGGCGTGTGTACAAAAAGGTGAATAAGGTGTTCTAGGCTCGTTGCTGGTTGTATTCTTTGCTTTGTGTTTCTGTTTCTTGAGTTCCTTGGCCGACTAACCGGGTTCTTCTTTTATATCAGGATGTGGTAATTCTGTTAGCTAACCGCTTGAAATTTGTAAGGAACGCTGTTGACATCATGAGATTTTTCTCGACTATTTTGCTCTGTGCATCGGGTACCATGTACGTAAGCCGTACCACTTTTTATGTGTACGGAGATATGAAAGGCTGTTATGACGTATCCAACAGAAATAATGCAACGAAGCCTCCTGTCTTTTTAGCTCCATGGTCAGTTGTCTCAACACGCGAAGGAATTCAAAACTACACCACAGTCGACGATCACCTTAAATATACCTGAAACGATGAAAATGACTAAGATCTTGTGCCCACTATTATTCTAGCAGGTTCAAGCATAACGGTCGGGACAGCTTCTTCGGCGACACTAGTAAAATCTAAGACACAGTGGGAAATTAGGTTATGATCGTAACCTTAATTCAGTAGGATCAAGGCAAAGGAGCATTCTGAATGTTTTACAAGCTAAATATACACCATACTCTTCTGTTTCCTTCATTATTCTAAATGATTCTCCATTCCAACGGTATACCACCATCAAATAGGCCATTTACGTAGCGGATGATAATCTTCACCGAGGAACGACATAGTATGGTATGACAAAAGTTTCCGACGAAATATTCTCATGCTTCCTCGACTACCATCATCCCGCTTCGGCGTCCACCGAAGTTTCATACTCATAAATTATCAGGAAAAATCGTAGAGAACAGCAACTGCCGAGCGAATTCAGACCTCTGGGCTCTTTCCTTCTGATCCTTGTCAGATAAAGATGGCTGGGAACTGCAGTGAATTGAGCGAACTCAAGTAAGGATATTCATCAGAATTGAGTGAGCATAAAACGAGCTCGCCAAAGCAAAACCACATTGAGCAAATCTCCGAGGATTAGAAAACATGACAAATCGAATAAAAAATGTCATTTTCAAAATTCAGGAGCCTGCAGCAAGTTTCTTGCAGGGAAAAAAATCTGAAGAGGTAAACATTGCCATAGCACGAAAAAATCAAAATAGAAGCACACAGCACTGGTATGGCAATTTGATTTCTTCAACTACGCCGGTTGATAATTTTCAACCTCTAAGATGCAATGTAGAGATGGCAGCAAACCACCAAATGCTGAATACTGCATCTATTTTGATTGGTCAAAGGGAATTTATTTTTCCTAATTTCATTTCCCACACTTTATTTGTGAACAAACCACCTAGCAGACTTCCAAAATATTATATTATTCGGAAATGTAATTCGGACAGGATACGCGAATACAGCTAAACCAAAACCATTCTGCTTATAGTAAACATGGGTGTACAGACTCGATTCATGGCAGTGGTAACTGGTAACAAAATAAGGTCAAAAGTGTGTTGATTCTTGAATTGCTTTTTCCATGAAAACTACATCAACAACAATTTTTATGATTAGGCCTATAAATGGATATTAAAAACTCTTGAATCCAAATCCATTTAACATGAAATCATCAGAATTCAAAATCCAACGACCTTAATAAGAATTTGAAATTCATATCTGAGAATATAATCTCCTACTAGAGGCAAAAACCACCTCCAAGTCATGCTTTGTTGATAATGAAGCATGAACATTGTTAAAGGAAATAATGTATTAGGGTTTTAGGAGTGTTGGGGTTAAGTTCCACATTGTTAAGTGTCATTTGTCCCCCATGTCATGCTTTTGCATGATTGGAGATTCTCTACTACCTTTTCCTTCCCACAAAAATTCACTATTACTGCTTGCTGTTATTACTTGGTTTTTTATATCCTTCTATGTATTCATTATTTCCAGTTATATTTGTTAAGTTGTTGTTATTAAGTCTATTGTAAGCAAGATGTTCTAACTTGAGGGAGAGTGTTATAGGAAATAATGCATTAGGGTTTTAGGTGGTGTGTGGGTGTAGTCCCACACTATTTAAGTGTTATTTGTCTTTTTTGTGTAGCCTCTATATATAGAGGCCTTGTGTTTGCTTTTGAAGAGCAACTTCCACCTATCTCTTGTTTCCAACAGAAATGACACTACCTTGATGATCATTTTTCCTCCCAAATTAATGTAGTTCAATGGTTGTGAATCATGCCAAGATATTTATGAGGAAAGGTACTTCTTGTTTTTTGTAGAATTTCTCATCCAATGCCATCTTGGAATCTTGAATGGTGCTAATTGGATTTTCTTAATATTCATTGTCCTTTACTATTTTCCAAGAAAGAGAAATATGATCATCAAATACTCTCTAAGAACATGAATGTTTTACGTATATTAGCCTAAAATAGAATGACTACTAAAACAAAGTTATGTAGATATGTTACACATCCCACATTAGAAAACAAGGCATTTTCTTAGATATTTAACAATATCAGCAACTTTGATGGAAAATATGACACACAATATCTACAATTTCATTCTAACTTATGAAGCACCAATACGACTCGAGGACACACATAAGACATGACTCGGATATGTGGATTCAGCAAATTTATAAAATTTAGGATGCAACTTGGTTTGGACATGACATCAATTGAGAAAGCATACAAAATAAATGAGAAAAATATAGCGGTCATACATGACATGTAGACAATAATAAATAGATAATCTCAATAAAACCAGAGGGAAAGTCATGCATAACTTTACAGATGATAAGAATAAAATCTACCAATTTCTGGTAAAACAAAGTAGAAAAAATCAATAAAAATCACAACCGCAAACAAATAAACAGTGGAAAAACAAGATAAGATATAACTACCAAAATAACATTACAAAAGTCCAACAATGAAACATGCAGGTTATAGGTACATTCAGCATTTTCTAATACACACAGACATATGGAATAGCGGAATTGCATTCCTCTTAAACTAAACATATCCTAATGTGTCCCCTAAAAACCCCAAAAATGTGCTCTAAACATATCCAGATGTATCCCATAAAAACCCAGAAAACACCCAAAAAAATGTGTTCTAAACATATCCAGAAACTTCCCAAACAAGTCCTGGCTTAGTTCAAAATTTTTGTTTTCCAAGATTGCTGCAGATTTGCTATGTTGTCTGTTAGACCATGTCTGATGTGAGTGTGGCAGCAATCTAAAAGAGTTCATGCTTCCTAGATCCCAATGAGAGTTAATTGAAAAATACTATATGGCACTATCTTGCATACCTTTCTTGAGCATCTTGGTCTGCATTCTTGTTGTCTAAACTTTCTTCATCAATTGGTAGGGACTCAACATCTTTTGTTGAATCAGCTGGTGATGCATTGTAGATAAATGATGATAGTAATGGATCTTGAATGGTACTTGAGGGAGGAGCTATGTAGGATGATCCCCCAAGAAGTGATTGGAGATTTCCTTCTCTGAATTCCTTCTTCAGGAACGAAAGTGCAGAATGAGATCCAGGTGAACCCCTGCGAAATTTCCTCCTACGTTGCATGTAATCCTTGGTCAAGGAATTCAGTGAATATAATCCACAACACACTGAACAATTAAAATAAAAAATAAAGGCAATTGAATTTGATTAAAGAATTTGAGCTAAGCTGCACAAGGCTTTCGGGAAGGTAAGTGAACAAACAAGGTAACAACTGTTAGACAGACATCTTTCATGATAAGGAAAACTTTACTAATAAAATTCCAGAATTTGAGTTCATATTCTTGAAAACACGTTCAAATATTGATGTCAACATATCACCATTCACAACCAAACAAGAAAACTATTGTCAAACAGGAAACCCATTTTTGACTCCAAAATACGCATGAAGGATATCTTGAAGAAATTTCCATGCTGCATTGTTATATGTCCAACCAAGTCCATTCCAACTTTGGCTGCGCACAGAGGACATACCTGTTGAAATATGAACAGCTGAACTGTGAGAATGGACAAGAAAATAAAATACATAGCATGAAGCAACACAATACAACTACAGTTATTAAGACAGGCATCTAAGGATGATAGGACCATGGCATGGATGCCCACCTTCCATTGCCTTAATCAAGCAGATCTTCTATTAGATCTCTTTAATTAAATACAGGTTTTTAAAGCCTTTTGATGTTTTTCTTGTAAAAAAACTAAATATGTGTTATACTTCACATTTTGATGTTATATTAGAATTATTTATGTATTTAAACGTTATGTAGGAAAAATAGAGCTTAATATATATATAATTATTATTAAATATGTATAATTATATATAACACATGCACAAGAAGTCTTAAAATTTGATATTCAAATGGATGCATAGGTGCCACCAGAGTGTTGCCTTAACACCTTGATGACTATGAATACAACACAAAAGGAAATGATTTTCATAGTTTAATACTCTGATCATTAATGGCTTCGTTTGTTAATAGAGCTTTAGTTTCAACTTCAACTCGAACAACTATAAAGAGTTTAAGTTAAAAGCAGTTTCGTAAATGATGTTAGAGCTTCATAGTAAATTGTAAAGTAAGTGGTGATGATGGCACATGACAATTTGTGCAGAGTTGAAGTTAATGTTGGAGCTGAATTAACAAGCATAGATGATATTTGAGCAATAGCTTACCTATAGAAAGAAAGGAAAGATTGTCTAACTAGCATCGATAGATTATAGTAAACCTATACAACATGCAAGTTGACAATCTTTTGACAAAAATAAAAACAGAAGAAAATAAGCATTTATAGAATATAAACAAAAAAATTACATTAGCAAGGTTAGATGCAAGCACGACAGAAGGGAAAAGCATGCGGATATATGCTGTGAATACGGTGTTCAGGGAAATCTTTCTTACATATTTTTTTACTTACAAAATTTCAAAGGCTAAAAGCATTGAGAATCTGCTTCTTCCAAATGAGTACTGAAATGCGTCAGAAAACGTAGAAGATGCATACTACGATTGGAAAAAGAAAACATCTCAAAACAAGCTCCAGAAGACTTACAAACTAAAACATTATGAACGATGAAGCACACGAAAGAAAATAAAAGTAGGTTTTTTCGTAAAGATGCTAAATTTCAAAGATTCGGTAATATGAAATTTCTACCATCTATATCTCATACCCCACAAAGCATAAGCAGAAGTCACATAAAATGGAAAAAGAAACCAGTCGCAGTTACAAGCAGTAATCACACTCATATAGCAAAATGTTTCTTGTCGGTGTTAGGAAGTACTCTAATAAATTCAATAGTCACGCCAGTGGTTAAAAAGGTGGAGGACTACTCCAGACGAACTCCTAACTTGACATGGTATCGAAACGATCTACAAAGAAGAAAACGTCATCTAGTGACTAGATATTACACAGAAAACCTTTAGAACAGGCATTGCCAAACAAACGGGGGGAGAAAGTTGCGGTACCCCGTTCTTGGCCTCGAGCGGGTGCTCATCATCGATATGGCAGCAGAGGCCAACAACATCGAAATCCTCCGAACAAAACGGACAAGGGAACTCGATCCTTGAGTCGTCGTCCCCAATCTCCATATCCTCGAATCCAAGGCACAGATCTGCCCGAAACAAAGGAAAATCACAAACGCCGCAGAAATACCGACAGACGGATAAGAGACGCGATCGCAACGTATCCATACCGAACTGGTTCTGGAGGGAAGTCTGGTGGCGCTTGGACGCAGCGACGGCAGCAATACGGCTCCACGAATCTGACGACGCCATCGCTCAAAACCCTACCGTCAACGACGAAAGCCTGGGACCTCGATCGATCGTAGAAAGATCCGAGATCGGAGTCTCACCCTGATATGCTACGCCCCAGCCCTAGGCTGACGACGACGACGACGACGACGACGACGACGGAGGGGAGGGCGGCTTCTGGGGGAGAGAGAAGCCGAGAGTGTAGGCTCCCGTGGCGCTTTTAGCGTTTGCTGTAGGGAAGGTAATTAATACACCTGGAGTTTAGTTTAATTTACGAATATGTCCGCGGCCTCCGTGGGCGGATTGAATTGGTCCACTTGGCAATCTCCAACTGTGTTTTTTTAAAAAAATAAAAATGATGCGAATAAAGGTAAATAACAATAATCTCGTACGATTCTCACACGATTTTTTTTTTTCGGGAGTGTATTTCAGTAAATTTTCGCTTATCTTTAATTCAATCATTTTTGTGGAATTTGTATTTGGTCAAAAGAGAATAATTAATATTAGGTAAGCTCATTATTAAAAATAACTGGTAAAAAAAACTTCGCCCAGGTCATGTGAATTTAAAGTTTACGTTTATTTAAATTAACATAATTACTTATCTTATAATTACAACGAAAATTTTTAATTTTATTGTAACATTTATTAAAAAATATACTTTATATAGTCAAAGTCTCGGTAAACAAAACCTTAAAATTATTTTATTCAAAATTATGAGAAAAATAATAATTTATGAAAAATACATAAATTTATTATTATTATTAATATCATCACCTGAAAAATCTCTTCGGAGTCGATTAAATGCAGCACCTTGAACTATGAAAGATGATAATATCTCAAAATTTATTGAAAGAACAAGGAATGCACATTTTCAAATAAAAAATTTAATTTTGAGTTTTTAATTTTGATTTTTGAAATTTAAGTTTTAGGCTTTAAGTTATAACATTTAAATCTTAAATTTTTTTAATAATTTACTTAGAAATATTTTTGAAAAATTTATTTTAAAATATACACCCAAATTAACAAGTGAGCCAACAATATTATCAAATTCATGCTAAGTTAAGCGTACAGAGGCTTTTACGTTTATTTATAGTTATTTTTAAGTTAGGAGTGCTTTATAATAAACTTCAATGAAATTAAAAATATCCACTCCATATAATGTAGTTCTTTCAAAACAATTGCATTGGGTGAAAAATGCCTAAGGTATTATACATTAAGTTGGATAACTTACCAACACAATCAATTTATATATACTTGAGGTGTGGATCTAGGTCGACAAATGATTCAAATCTATTAATTGGAAAAATAAAAAGTAATCTACTACATGAAAAGGAAATTATTTGTACAATAAAAAAGATCTTATAACAAGAAGAAATTATGAAAATTACTTGTAATGTCTAACAATTACTTCTCAAGGTATAATTATAATATTATTTTAACTTAAAGTTATTTCTAATTAAAATTAAAACAAATGTAACTTAAAGGTCTATTTATGTACCTAGAAAATAATTTTCAAGAAAATTTGATAAATCTGAAAAACAATTTTGAAGGTAAATTTAAAAAATAATTTTATGAAAAAAAAATTTATAACATTTGTACACGTTACAGAAAATATTTTCCTAATATTTATACATTTAACAAAAAATAAAAAAAATAAATATTTTTACGTAAAAATTCAACCACTTAAATCATGTTAGTCTAAATTGATGTAACAGTACATTTTCAGAATCTAGTTTTCCATTTTCCTAAAAATCATTTTTAAATTATACAAACTTCTAAATCTCTCGTCGTTGTATCTACATGTGGCCACCTAGCCTACCTCATGGACAAATCACAGGTGAACTAGTTCCATCTGAGTTGAGTATGCTAAATAATTCGTTGACAGGAACTTTGAAATGTTTGATATCTTACGATGACAATAATATTTTTTTAGATCCTCGGGATTCCAATTCTGAAACAAATAATGAATACTGCAAGTTACAGGATATATATAAAAAAGAAACCGTGACCTTGAACATACACGACATGATATGCTCAACTGGCGAGCGACAGCGAATTCCAGCTAATAAATGTCTTGCTTTTATTGCTATTAGTTTTGTCTGATAAAATGCAGTGAGACGGGAGTTAATAATTTTGAATTGAATTTTTTTTATTTTTTAATTAATAATCATAATAAAAAAATTTATTTTTATCACATTTGATAAAATATATACTTTATATACTAAAAATATTTATAAATTTTATTTTACTATGTAAAATAAATATATTAAAAAACGATGTAATAAAAATACATTTTTTATTATAATTATTAAAGGAAAAAATTTAAAAATTATTTTACCTTTAAAATCGTATTAATTTTTTAAAAAACAAAGACAATCATTCCGGATGATTCCACTGTTCTACAACTACAAAATAAAAAACTCATTTTTGTTACTTTTAATTTTTATTAAATCTAAATTGTAATATATAAAATAAAAACGTGATGTTTAAAATACCTTTAAATGTTAAACTACGCTAATTAAACCCTAAATTATGGTCCTACTTTTTTGTTTTGCTGACCTGCACCTATTTAATGCAATAGAAATAATTTTGTTTTTAGAGATTATTCTATGAATACCTCCTTGTATTTCTTAAGCTTATTCATCTAACTCATCTTTGGCCAGACGATTTAGTTGTAAGAGTAAATGTTGAATGAAGTTCAATTTAACCAACATATTGCCGTAAATGTTCATAGCAACATGTCTACAAATAATTACCACTAAAGTGATATTTAGTGCTTAAAAGACCTTTTATTAAATTTTTGATCTTAAAAATAGTAGAATTATCTTAAAAATAAATATTAAAAAAAAAAACATGTTACCACTTTTGGAAGTCTTGAACTTTGTATCACATTAACAGCTAGTCTAAGTTTAAGGTTCCGTTTATCTACGAGATAATTAATATGTATTTCATTTTTTTTTACTGTATATCGTATCATTTTACAATAAAATTTATAAAATAATTTTAATATTTTATATTAAAAATTATAGTAAAATATTTACGTAGTAAACTGTATAACTTCTAAAATAACGTGAGGAAGAGAAACAGAGCAGATGGGCGCGTACCCACGCAAGAAGAAGAGAAACAAAAGAAACCACCAAACGCAGATCTTCTGCAAAAGTTCCCATTAGCAGTAGCTTTTTACTGTCCACCACAAGAAGCCCCGGTGGGCGTGTCGATCGATTGACACGGACCAGCATCTCCGCCGAGGACTGTGTTTGGCTGGCTGGAGCTCCCAGCCTCGTAGCATGTGTTGCCTTTGTTGTCGTCATTGCCGCCGCCGCCGTTGTTGTCGTCGTCGTCGTTGAAGTCGAGGTCGAGGTCTAAGTCGAAGCCCTCGTCTTCATCGTCGTCGTCCTCGTCCATACCGAAAATGTCCGTCATCTGCTCGGTCCATTCCTGGGTGGACCGGACGATGTCGTCGAACTGGTTCCGGCTGGTGATGTTAATGACGCAGGAGTTGAAGTGGTATTCCCCCGGCTGCTGCTGCTGGTTCGGTGACGGCCACACCGTGATGTTGATGACGGAGGCGCCCCGCTGTGTACCGGTGATGCGGCTGTGGCCCAACATGTACGTCACCTTCGTCGACAACTCCAACCGGATCGCGTAGAACACCCACATCTTCTTCTTCTTCTTCTTCTTCTTCTTCTTCTTCTTACCTCGCCGGACAAATGCCAAGAACGGTCGCCGGACAGAGAAAAGAAGCAAGAAACAAAGATGAAGGTGATGATACTGCAAGTGACGGCGCAATATATTTATACATCAATCGAATTCTTTTACATTAATAATTTTTTAATTCAAACAAATTATAGAAGTCTAACTCAAAAATAGTTATTATCGAAATTTTAAGCTTATTTTAATCTCTCTCTCACATTTAATAGTTATTTTAATTTTTTTTAAAGGATGAACCTCACATTTAACCTGAGAATTATGTATGAATTTATAATAAAAAAAACATAGACTTTAGGCGAAAAATTTGCCACGGTAAAGTCACCCTCTTTAATTTAATTAATACATAATATACAATAGTCATTTTCGTTTCTTATAATTGTTTGCAACTATCATCTTAATATTATACAACATTAAAGGTCCACGTAGAAATAAAAATTTAAGAAAAAATAAATTGTGGAGAAGTAAAGTTAAAAATAATGAAACAAATAATGCTAGAATTGTATAATAAATTGTGTGATAAAAATTTATGTATTAGAATTTATATAATAATAATAATATATAAAAGTTTATATAAAACTAGAGCTAAAACTCATTGCCTACCTTGGAAGCCAATTGTTTGAAATAGGAATATTATATTATCAAACAAAATCATAATACAAGGATTGAATATCAACCACTTGGAATGCTTTATTGCTGCCCTGTGAAAATTAACTTATCTGAAAGAACAATTCAAATAGAAAATAGTGCACTTTGCTTGAACTAGTTAGAGATTTAGAAATTTGTGTTTTCAAAAAATACGATAAAAAATAATAGAAAATAGTAAATTAAATTTACTATCATTAATTTGTCATTATTTCTTGTACTTTTTAAAGACA
>JAMKPZ010003857.1:0-12252 GCA_024699675.1 Amphibolis antarctica | reverse complement strand
AGGAGTTGTTGCCGGTAGGGCTCGGGAACCTCTTTGCTAATTTTCGTTTCTTTTCTGTGTTGTTCATCCCCAAGGTTTACAAGTTCAATTTCATCCGTGGATGCTATGCTTGTAGACTCGGGTGGTTGAACCCACGGGTCTTCTTCTTCAGATTCTTGGCTTTGCAAGTAGGGCCCATTAGCATATCCAGCAGCTTGCTGACCTTCAAGTTGGAAGGATGCTGGATGATGGTTTTGGCTGGAGCGGTGCCCGTGGTTTTCTGGCTGGGTGCCGGGTAGGTGAACCGATTGCTAGTTCGAGGTCGTGACGGACCCCGGAAGTGCTTTGGAGGGGATGATAGTTTACTTGCCATGCTCGTCTTCCTGGGGTGTTGTGCTGTCAAACCCCATCGGTTGTTCTGGCCGCCAAGCATCCACAGAGAGTGAGGGACAGAATGCCCCTAGTTCTGCCCTAGTGGGAGGAACCGGCTGCCAGGTAGATGGGAGGCGAAAACTGGGTGGAGTTTCGGAAGAGAATGCAACAGGCTGATCTTGTTTACTGGCTTGAGGGGAGGGGCAGAATGCCCCTAGTTCTATCCTGGAGTGTTGACCAGCATTTTGAAAGATGTTGCCCTGACTGAGTAGGCTAGCTGTCCTGACTCCATGATACGGTGCCCTTATTGGTGGTTGAAGGTTTCCGACTGATCTGGCCGGTGCCCGAGGGATTGGTGGTTTGCTGTGTCGAGCGAGAGACTTGGTATGATTGCCAAGTCCCGGTTGACTTGATCGGGTTACCAAGTCAGTGGCTGCTGAGGACGCAGTTGCTAGCGCACTTGTGCGTGGGATGCCAAGCCCTGCTGTTGAAGGAGCGGGTTCCGGCGTGAGTCACGCGGAAGCCATCAGGCTTGCCTTCTGATGTTGATGACCTGCAAGCCTGGAGTGTTCCTACCTAGGTAATCAGGTGGGTGCTGCTGCGCTAGTTTGAAGGAGAGGGGGAAGGAGCGCAGCTTGTCATCTCCTTTCCCTGTACAAACCAGTCGGACACTACATCCGTTTCTGAAGTTCCTCCCCATAGGATTGGCACTGGCGAGGGAGGTCGGTGAAGAGTTGGGTCCCCAGTGCACACCGGAGATTCTCCGAATAGTCCCCAGCGGAGTCGCTAAAAATCTGTACCCTCTCTTTCATTCGGCTATCACCCGGAAGCCCATGGGTTTCCACCGGCACCACCGGCAGATGGATCGAGGTACAGAGAATTGAAATGTGTTTGTGTGAGCGCATCACCACCTGCGGTTGATGGTTCGTTGAACGAAGTCGCCACCTTATTTTTGGGTAGAAAACAAAGAAAACCGGATGGGAAATTGTCCTTCCACCATCGAAACGATAAAACCACAGGAATCACGTAAAATCATGTAACATGAGAGAACTGGATACGGGGCTCAGGATACGGTTGGGGAAGGTGTTAGGCACCCCCATACAGCCCGGGCATTCCCGACCTCTCTCTGGCTCTAAAATGGAAAACTACGATAGTCAATCGGGCCACATACGGCCTCACCCTAGAAAACCTTCCAGGGTGTTTAGAGGGATAAACTTATCCCTTTCGAGAATCAAGTAAACAAATGAGAATTGAACAAAACGGGGATCCATACTGGATCCGGTGGTGAATAGGGGAGAAAAAGATGGGTTTTCGGGGAGCCAGCCGCTGGCTACTTGTACTGGTTGACCGACGGCTTTTCCCAACCCATTTGCGCCCATGGGGGTTTTGAGGAAACAGGGGGCCGATTCCTTGAACCGGCCAGCCGACGGCTTGCCGGCTGTTCTCCCACTCCATGTGCACCCACGGGGGATTTGGGGAAACGGGGGCCAATTCCTTGAACCGGCCAGCTGGCAGCTAGCCGGCTGTTTCCCACTTCCATGCACACCCATGGGGTTCTTCAGAAACGGGGGCCATTTCCTTGAACCGGCCTGCCGGCGGCTAGCCGGCAGTTTCCCCCTTCCATGCGCACCCATGGGGATTTTGGGGAAACGGGGGCCGGTTCCTTGAACCGGCCAGCCAACGGCTTGTCGACTGTTTACCCCCTCCATGCGCACCCCATGGGGGTTTTGGGGAAACGGGGGCCGGTTCTTTGAACCGACTAGCTAGCGGCTTGCAGGTTGTTTCCCTCCTCCATGCGCACCCATGGGGGTTTTAGGGAAACGGGGGCCGGTTCCTTGAACCGGCCAGCCGGTGGCTTGCCAGCTGGTTCCCCCCTCCATGCGCACCACCGTGGGGATTTTGGGGAAATGGGGGCCGGTTCGTTGAACCGGCCCGCCGGCAGCTTGCCGGCTGTTTCCCCCCTCCATGCCATGGGGATTTTGGGGAAATGGGGGCCAGTTCCTTAAACCGGCTAGCCGGTGGCTTGCTGGCTGTTTGTCCCCTCCATGTGCACCCATGGGGGTTTTGGGGAAACGGGGGCCGGTTCCTTGAACCAGCTAGCCGAAGGCTTGCCAATTGTTTCCCCCCTCCATGCGCACCTATGGGGGGGTTTTGGGGAAACGGGGGCCGGTTCCTTGAACCGGCCCGCCGGTGGCTAGCCGGCTGTTTCCCCACCCCTTTTCCTCTTGACGTCTGTAAAAGCATGGGATTTAACAGAAGACTTATATTTTCTGGGAAAACGAAAACCGTCAGGTTGTACGTTTCGTACACCTGAATGGCCACCGCCGGCTTCCTTGCCGGCGGCGTCATCCCAAAAATCTTTCTGGGGTATCGAGAGGGTAGGCTTATGCCTCCCGGAAAAGAAACAGACACTATTGTGTTGTACGTGTTCGTACACCCGAACGGCTGCCGCCGACATCCTTGCCGATGGCGTCATCCCGGAAACTTTTCCGGGGCATCGGGAGAGTAGACTTACGTCTCTCGAAAAAATGTATGGGCACCCTTGGGTTGTACGTGTTCGTACACCCGAACGGCCGCCGCTGGCATCCTCGTCGATGGCGTCATCTCGGAAACTTTTCCAGGGCCTCGAGAGAGTAGACTTACGTCTCCCGAAACAATGTACGGACACCGTTGAGTTGTACGTGTTCGTACACCCTAATGGCCACCGCCGGCATCCTCGCCGGTGGCGTCATCTCGGAAACTTTTCCAGGGGGTCGGGAGAGTAGACTTACGTCTCCCAAAAAAACGTACGGGCACCGTTGGGGGGGACGTTACGTGCCACGAGTTTTTATCCGATCTACACATGTCTTTCTCGGGGTCCCGTAAATCTTTTCGGGATGACGCCACCGGCAAGGATGCCGACGGCGGCCGTTCAGGTGTGCGATCACGTACAACTCAATGGTCCACGTATGTTTTTTCAGGAGACGTAAGTCTACTCTCCTAATGCCCCGGAAAAAGTTTTCGGGATGATGCCCCGGCAAGGATGCCGGCGGTGACCGTTCGGGTGCGAACACGTACAACCCGACAGTCCCCGTACATTTTTCCGAGAGACGTAAGTCTACTCTCCCGATGCCCCAGAAAAAGTTTCTGGGATGACGCCATCAGCAAGGATGCCTGCGGCGGCCGTTCTTGTGCGAACACGTACAACCCGACGGTCCCCGTACGTTTTTTCGGGAGACATAAGTCTACTCTCCCGATGCCTCGGAAAAAGTTTCCAAGATGACGCCACTGGCAAGGATGCCGGCGGCGGCCGTTCGAGTGCGAACACATACAACCTGACAGTCCCCGTACATTTTTCCGGGAGACATAAGTCTACTCTCCCGATGCCCCGGAAAAAGATTCCAGGATGACGCCACCGACAAGGATGCCGGCGGCGGCCGTTCGGGTGTACGAACACGTACAACCCGACGATCCTCGTACATTTTTCCGGTAGACCTAAGTCTACTCTCCCGATGCCTTGGAAAAAGTTTCCGAGATGACGCCACCAGCAAGGATGCCGGCGGCGGCCGTTCGGGTGCGAACACGCACAACCCGACAGTCCCCCGTACGTTTTTCGGGTAGAGGTGGTTCGGGGAACCAACTGGCTTGCCGCCGGCAAGCCGGTACAAACAACCGGCCACCGGTTCCCTGAAAACCTATCTTTACACATACAGTTCGGGGAACCAACCGGCTTGCCACCGACATGCCGGTACAAACAACCAGCCACCAGTACAAAAAATCGGTAGTCGGTCCACGATCTCCGAGAAATGTAAGTCTACATTCCCGGTGCCCTGGAAAGATTTCCAGGATGTCGTCTTCGGCATGCATCCTTGCCGGCCCGTACGAAGTAACAATGCAAGTACGGGGATAGGACGCGGCAGCCAGTATATCCAACTGGTTGTCCGGCGGCCTTGGAAAGTTTTCCAGGGAAAGGTTACATGTGGCCAGACTCATTATAGTAGTTTTCCGTTTTAGAGCCGGAGAGAGGCCAGGAATGCCTGGGCTATCTGGGGGTGCCTAACACCTTCCCCAACAGTACCCTAAGCCTCGTATCCAGTTCTCTCATGTTACACAATTTTACATGATTCCTGTGGTTTTATCATTTTGATGGTGGAAGGACACTTTCCCATCCGATTTTCCTTGTTTCCCACCCAAAAATAAGGTGGCGACTCCATTCAATGAGCCATCAACCGCACGTGGTGATGCGCTCACACAAACACCTTTCAATTCTTTGTACCTCGGCCCATCCGCCTGTGGGGCCGGTGGAAACCCATGGGCTTCCGAGTGATAGCCGAATGAAAGAGAGGGTACAGTTTTTTGGCGACTCCGCTTCGTTTTATCGATTAAGTAGCTCAAACTCTCGCTCGTACGGCTCTTTAGTAGTCAGTCTTTTATTTTTCCATTAGGATTTTTAACATACTTATCGCATTTGCTAAGCGAAGCCACTTTCAAATGCATTGAACTGTATCACCCTTCTTTGGTATCCCAACAGATCTTCACGGACCCCTACGGGTTCTCTGGGCACCGTCTCCTCACAGACCTCAGCCCTACAGGTTTCGGACCCCGTTGGCTCCCCCTGTCCTGACTCACTCACAAGCAAGAGCCATGGCCACCAGTTCCGCTGCAGCTTCCGGATCATCCCCTTCCGTCACCGCGGCAACTTCTGTGCTGCTGTCCGTGGTCTTCGTCCCACCACCGCCTGTCGTCACCCGGACAAACTTCACCAGGCCCGTCATTGTGCCTACCGGTGCCCTGGACCAACCAAGGGTGCCAAATCTGTCCACCGCTGTAGCATTCGACAATGCCACAGTGCATCCTGCACCGCCGGCTTCTCCGACCACTGAAACTGAAGGTAACAGGCCGGCTCCCACACAGAGCACCAGCCCGTCCTACCAACCACCCTCAAACACTAAGGGCATAGGAGCGGCCAACACCTTCCTGCCACCTCAACCGGGACATTTCGAGTAGACCCTCCTGGCTCATCAATTGGCGCGCTATCAACAATAAGGGATGGGTTCCATAATCCCCCCCAGGCCAACCATCCGTGTCCTGGAGAGGCCACACTCGGAAGAATATGACGTCGTCACTACTCCTGTCGCCGACCAATTCGGCCCACCACCACTCCAGCCAACAGCCACCACGGCTGCCGCCACGGCGCCTGACCTCCAAGGGCAACTGTTGCAGAGGATAGCTGAATTGGAGGCATCTTTCCGGAGTATGAAATCTGGCCCGCCTGAACCTTCCTGTGCTTTCCAAAATCTCTATTTCCATCCCGAAGCGACGCTCCCTCCCGATTTCAAAATGCCTGAACTGGTCAAATACAACGGGCACGGGGATCCTCATGTGCACCTCTGAGCTTTCTATGGAGACATGGCGGCACTACAACACGAGGAAAAGCTCCTCGTCCAGCTATTCCAGAAATCTCTCCAAGGACCTCCACTTTCCTGGTACATGTACTTAGACTTAACAAAGATTTACACCTTGGAACAGCTCGCGTACATGTTCTAGGAACATTACGCATATAACTTGGACCTGGCACCAAAGTTGGAAGATCTCCGTTGCCTTCGCCAACGTGAGAATGAACCATTCAGCGGCTTTGTCAGCAGGTGGCGGGCCCTGGCATCCCAAATCCGAGAGAAACCTACGGAAGAAGACTCTCTAGACATAATTGTACAAGGTGCTCAACCGTCACTGGCGGCCCTTTTATGCATTCAGTCGTACTCAACCTTCTCCCAGTTAATCAAGGCTGGTAGCCGCTTGGAAGGATTCTTGAAGTCAGAGAGGTTTTCGGCTCTTCCATTCGGGGCCAACCCTGGAGGAAACGCACGTCCCTGACCACCGGCCCCGGGTGATAACATGGGGAACAACCGCGGCCCCTAAAGGAATGACAACAGCCATCCGTCTCCCGTAACCGTCGTGGCAGCAACACCACCGCCATACCAACCACAACAGGTGTACGCCGCAGCCCAGGAATACCATCCACCGGTAATCACTCCGGTTCAGCAGCCGGTCTACACCACTCGAGCAGCCCCGAATCAACAACCTTGGAGGCCCAAGGCTCCACACCTGGTAGCCGCCTCCGAGCCGCCAGCCCACCAACAGTGGTAGGTAACGTCCCCCGCAACCTCTCGACAAAGAAACCAGGGACAAGGAGGAGATCGCCCAGGTGTTAACCAACAATGCCCTGATTAGCAACAGCGTGGGCCACGCCAGCTGCCCCTGCAGCCACAACAACCGCGCATTATAGAATACACGCCGCTTTCTGAACCGCTAAGCCAAGTATTCTGCTGGGCCCAGGCACTACTCACGCTCCCCCCTATCAAGCCACCTCCAGCTGCTCTTCCTGCCCGGTACAATTCGCAGTAGTACTGCGAGTACCACAGGTCTGCTGGCCATGCCACGGACCATTGCCGGACGTTGAGACAAGCCATTCAGAGGCTTATCAACTCAGGCACCATTGAGCTTCAATAGCCTCCTGTACCCCCAGAGCCGGGCCAGCATACCTTCCCAAATCATACGGGCAACTCCCAAGTTAGTGCTATCTTCTTAGGTGCCCGAAGGAGGCACCCGCTCGAAGGGTTCCGGCCTATGCAGCCGGTTTCTGCCTATCCAACCAGGCACGGACAAGGGACAAGAAGATCCCTCCCTTCAGTACGGCCGTTGGATGTAGGAACTCCCTAGTTGAAACCCATCGACCTCATCCATCCGACTAACCACCCATCGACGCTTGAAGAACTCCGGCCGTACTATCAACAACTCCAGACCTCCATCTTCACCGTCAGCAGCCACCGAAGAAGGAGGAAGTCTTCAAAGCCTACGCTGCAACAGGCGACATCCCCACCTGCAGGAAAATTCTTCATTCGGGTGGCGCCTACGGTTGCCACGTCAAAACAATCGGTTGCCGAGTCAAGGGAACCGGCTGCCGGGACGACCACACGAGCTCAGCCCAAGGTAATTCTTTACTCACTTGCTGCCCCAGTCAGGGTTGTCATCCCAACGGTACTTCCGAGCCCCAAGGCCTTAACCGTTGGCTTTGCGTCCACGACCGACACTCCAGCCGACACGGCCTCTCCAACGGCTGCAACGTTGGCACCACTCCAAGCACACCTGGCAAAGCAGCAGCTCACCAGGCCCTCCCCTCTGGCCATGCTCACTTTCGAACAACATAAAGGCAAGGAGATAGAACAGCCATCCACATGTATGGCTATAACCAGGTCAGGACAGGTGTATCAGCCATAGTCGCACCCCGGAGGAATCTCCATCCCAGGGATAGCATGACAAACTTCAACCAATAACTGACCACCGGCTGCCACTTTAGCAGGGCCGGCAGCCACCTCCTCAACACCGGCCATCCAGTCGTGGTCACTCCCGAACCTGTCAATCCAGCTGCAAGGGATACGGGCCGACATCTCTCTATGGGACCTGCTCCGATCCTCTACCGAGCACCGGGAAACCCTCCTCAAAGCACTGTAGGTGGCCAAAGTGGACCAAGGTCTCGCTCCCGGGGCCATACAAGGAATGGTGGCGACAGTAACAGTCCCCTCCTTCGTCTACTTCTCAGATCTAGATCTCTCACCGGCTGGGACTGATCACAACTTGTCCTTGTATATTTGGGTGCAATACAAGGACCTCTGCATCCCCATGGTAATGATCGACGACGGATCCGGGTTAAACCTATGCCCGCTACAAGTCCTGCACAAGCTGGGAATCAAAGAGCAAGACTTGCTCCCCACCGACTGGGTGATGAGAGGGTTCGACGGCACTCTGCACGAAGCCAAAGGTGAAGTCGTCCTCCCCCTCGTCATCAGACCAGCTACCTTCAAGGTTCCTGTGCACGTGGTAGACATTCCCCCGAGCTACAATCTTATCCTGGGCCGCCCGTTTCTCCACCAAAATTCCATTGTGCCTTCCACCCTTCATAGGATGCTTAAGTTCCTACGGAAAGGGGAGGTCATCGTCATACTGGCGGAAAACTACTACCACCCAGGACAATTTGTAGCAGCTGTGGCGTCGTTCAGGTCACGACACCCGACACCGGAACCGGCTACCGCCTCACCTCCGGAACTCCAGAACCCAAATGGTTATGACTATCTGTCCAGACAAATGCAGCCTTGGGAGGACAACCCACAACCAGATCAAGAGCCAGAAGACAGCCTGCTGCAATTGTTCGGAGAATCTCCAGTATGCACCGGGGACCCAACTCTTCACCAACCTCCCTCGCCAGTGCCAATCCTATAGGGAGGAACTTCAAAAATGGATGTAGCGTTCGACTGGTTTGTACAGGGAAAGGAGACAACAAGGTGCGCTCCTTCCCCCTCTCCTTCAAACTAGCACAGCAGCCCCCACCTAATGACCTAGGGGGGAACACTCCAGGCTTGTAGGCCATCAACATTAGAAGGCAAGCCTGATGGCTTCCGCGTGACTCACGTCGGAACCCGCTCCTTCAACAGCAGGGCTTGGCATCCCACGCACAAGTGCACCGGCAGCTACGTCCTTAGCAGCCACTGACTTGGCCACTCGATCAAGTCAACCGGGACTTGGCAATCATACCAAGTCTCTCGCTCGACACAGCAAACCACCAATCTCTTGGGCACCAACGGGGGGCCTGCATCATGGAGTCAGGACAGCTGGCCTACTCAGTCTGGGCAACATCTTTCAAAACACTGGCCAACACTCCAGGACAGAACTAGGGGCATTCTGCTCGTCCCCTCAAGCCAATAAACAAGACCGGCCTGTTGCATTCTCTTCCGAAACTCCACCCAGTTTCAGCCTCCCATCTACCTGGCAGCCGGTTCCTCCCACCAGGGCAAAACTAGGGGCATTCTGCCCCACTCTCTGTGGATGCTTGGCGGCCAAAACAACTGATGGGGTCTGACGACACAACACCCCAGGAAGATGAGCATGGCAAGTCCACTATCATCCCCTCTAAAGCACTTCTGGGGTCCGTCACTACCTCGAACTGGCAGCTGGTTCACCAACCCGGCACCCAGCCAAAAAACCATGGGCACTGCTCCCGCCAAAACCATCGTCCAGCACCCTTCCAGCTTGAAGGTCAACAAGCCGCTGGAGACGCTGACGGCCCCTACTTGCAAAGCCAAGAATCCGAAGAAGAAGACCAGTGGGTTCAACCACTCGAGTCTACAGGCATAGCATCTACGGATGAAATTGAACTTGTAAACCTTGGGGATGAACAACATAGAAAAGAAACGAAAATTAGCAAAGAGGTTCCCGAGCCCTACCAGCAACAACTCCTCACACTCCTGTGTGAATTTGTGGAGGTGTTTGCATGGGATTATGAAGACATGCCTGGTTTGGATGAACGGGTAGTAGTCCACCGACTACCCCTTAAACTAGAGGCCCAACCTGTGAAACAAAAAGCTCGACAGATGAGACAGGAATGGGCCCAGAAGCTGAAGGAAAAAGTCCACAAACAATTGAATGTCTGGTTCCTCCAGCCTGTCTTCTACCCAGAATGGGTGGCAAACATGGTGCCCGTCCTAAAGAAAGATGGGCGGGTACGCATGTGCATCGACTATCGGGACCTCAACAAAGCCAGCCCCAAGGACGACTTCCCGCTACCATAAATAGACGTCTTGGTAGATGACGCTGCCAAGTACGGGGTATACTCTTTCATGGATGGATTCTCTGGATACAACCAAATCCTCATGGCAGAAGAAGACAAAGAGAAAACCGTGTTCACAATCCCTTAGGGCGTCTTCTGTTACAGGGTGATGCCATTCGGGCTCAAAAATGCAAGTGCTACTTACCAAAGAGCCATGACCACCCTCTTCCATGACATGATGCACAAAGAAGTCAAAGTCTATGTCAACGACATGGTAGTGAAAGCGCACACTCATCAACATCTCCAGCACTTAAGGAGGCTATTTGAATGCCTAAGGAAGTACAAGCTCAGATTGAACCCATCAAAATCAACCTTCGTGGCCACCACCGGGAAGCTCCTTGGCTTCACCATCAGCAAGCAGGGCATCGAGGTAGATCCCGACAAGGCAAAAGCAATTTTAGACATGCCTCCACCACAGACGGAACAATAGATACGAAGCTTGCTAGGAAGGCTACAATACATCGTGCGTTTCATCTCGTGCCTCACACCAATCTGCTAGCCTTTCTTCAAACTGTTGAAGAAAAACACCAGCTTCACATGGACCGCAGAATGGCAAGTCGCCTTCGACCACATCAAACATTAGCTGTCCCAACCGCCGGTTCTCGTACCACCTCACCCTGGACGACCGCTTTTCTTGTACATGTCGGTAACAGCTTCCTCCATGGGCTCGGTATTGGGCCAACATGACACCACCGGCAGGATCGGGTAGGCCATATACTACCTCAGTAAAAAGTTTACTGAGATAGAAGAATGGTATGAGCTGATTGAAAAGTACTGTCTCTCGCTGGTCTAGACGGTGAAAAAGTTGCGACACTACTAGGTGGTCTATCCAGTTTTGTTGCTCAGCTGCCTAGATCCCCTGCGCTACCTCTTCGACCAACCGGCCTTGGTAGGCAGGTGCGTAAAATGGCAAATGCTCCTTGTAGAGTTTGACATCCGGTACGTATCCCAGAAGTCCATGAAGGCTCAAGCCATGCCATGGCCGACCAGCTGGCACACCAGCCCTTGCCAGATTACCAGCCACTAGAAGATTCCTTCCCAGATGAGCCGATCTTCACCATCGATGAGCTAAATCCAGACCAATCAGATCTGGATCAACTGGATCCTGATCAACCGAAACCCCATACCTTGTACTTCGACGGAGCAGTCAACACTAAAGGTCACAGGGTAGGGGTCGTCTTAGTGGATCCCCAAGGAAGAATGCTGCCCATAGCCAAGCAGCTTCTCTTCACATGCTCACAAAATGAGGCAAAATACGAGGCTTGTATCATGGGGCTACGACTTGCGCTGGAACTCCGGATCACACATCTGCAAGTATTCGGTGACGCCATGCTGGTAATTTCTCAAACCCTCAACAGGTGGAAAACTCGAGACCTCAAGCTCCAGCCGTACCAAGAACTCGTACTACAATTAGCAAGCGACTTCCGGTTCGTGCACTTCCAACACATCAGCCGCAAGCATAACCCATACGCAGAACATTGCCATAGAAGTCACAACACTTCACCAACCGGCCTACAGCGAAGATGTCTACCGCCTTACAGAAGTCCCCAAACAAGCCGACACTAGACCCATAGCTGTGCCTCTGGCTAGCCGCTCTCGCAACCAGCAAACTGCCGACCAACGCAGAGAACCAACTCCAGTTGACGAGCCAAACTACACAGATTATAGGTCCCCAGACCATAACCTAAGAAACTCACAGCAAGAGGACTGCCCATGGTATTCAGATATACAAACCTTCTTGGAAACTAGAGAGTTCCCCCGAGAGGCCACCACCCAAGACAAATGAACGTTGTCAAGACTGGCTGCCGGCTACATCTTCAGCGGGGGACAGCTCTACAAAAGATCTCACAACTAGACCCTCCTTCGGTGCATAATCTCACCCGAGGCACGTACGATTATGCAGGAAATCCATGAAGGTGTCTGTGGATCCCACATGAACGGGATCCTCCTGGCGAAAAAGATCATGCTTTAAGGCTACTACTGGAGCACAATGGAAGCAGACTGCACTGCATACGTCTGTCGCTGTCACCAGTGCCAGGTACATGGGAACCTCATCCACGCGCCCCCCAAGGAACTATACAACATGGCTTCTCCTTGGCCATTCTCCATGTGGGCCTTGGATGTGGTAGGTGAGATCAAGCCAACTGCCACCAATGGACATCAGTACATACTGGTGGCCATTTATTACTTCACCAGGTGGGTGGAAGCGGCCTCCTACAAGAAAGTCACGGCAACCGCCACCCAAAGGTTCTTGTGCAACA
>JAMKPZ010003854.1:0-13822 GCA_024699675.1 Amphibolis antarctica | reverse complement strand
GAATTACAAAAGTTACAAAATACTTTTTCTACGTTCGACTCAGCCGAACTTTGATTCAACGTTCGGTGTAAAAAGTTATTTTAGAAGTTTGTATTTAACGTTCGGCTGAAAACAACGTTCACTTTATTACTTGAAACCAACTTTCAAAACGGCTGAAATCAACGTTAAGTAATAAAGTAATGCTATAACGTTACAGTATATTTATATTATAACGTTCAACGTTGAGTAATTTGACGATAACGTTATACTTATATTATAATTTATAAAGTTATATTATAATGTTATAAAATTATAATTTCATATTATATTTATAAATATTTTTAATTTTTTATATAATTTTAAAATTATAAAGTTAAAAATTTAAATTGTATAATTACAATATATATTGATTTTAACCAACTTTAGTAGTTCAACAAGTTGAAACATTTACATAATATTTGTAGATTTTGAGTTTGTATCTTTTGACTGTAACTATTTATAATCGTCTAAAAAGATGTGAATTGAATTTTTATTTTTAAATTATAAAATTATATTAAATATTTTAAGTTATGTCAAGTAGGTTAGGCTCAACCTAACTTAAACTTGAATATATTAAAATTATATTAAATATTTCAAGTTGAAGTTGACCTATAAGTTTGATTTTTTCAAAATCCTATTAATCACTTTTATAAATATCAATTATAATCAATGAAATGTATAGTAACAGTAATATATCTTATTGAAATATTTATAGATCTCAAACTAACTCTAATTTAATCTTGTTATAAGTATTAATAATGTAGTATTTACAGAAAAAATTTTAAATTGAAGACAATATGTCTTTTAAAATATAATATTTAAAATGAATATCATCAACAAAGTTAAAAGATAAACTTTCACGGTAACAAATTTACTATGTAATTTCCTGCTTTTGATAGTGCAAGATTACTTTTTGAAATAAAATTGAGTTACGTCTATACTTTTTTTTGAATATATTTATATTAGGGTGCCAAAAATTTCGCTTCACATTTTTTAAATGGCAGCTCAAATGATTTGTACATTTTTTTTGTTAAACTGCAAAATATACAAAATACTTTTCCTACGTTCGACTGAGCTGAACGTTGATTCCAACGTAAAGTATTCAACGTTCGGTGTAAAAAGTTATTTTAGAAGTTTTTATTTAACGTTCGGCTGAAAACAACGTTCACTTTATTACTTGAAACTAACTTTCAAAACAGCTGAAATCAACGTTAAGTAATAAAGTAATGCTATAACATTACAGTATACTTATATTATAACGTTCAACGTTGAGTAATTTGATGATAACGTTATGCTTATATTATAATTTATAAAGTTATATTATAATGTTACAAAATTATAATTTCATATTATATTTATAAATATTTTTAATTTTTTATATAATTTTAAAATTATAAAGTTAAAAATTTAAATTTTATAATTACAATATAGATTGAATTTAACCAACTTTAATAGCTCAATTGGTTGAAACATTTACTCAATACTTGTAGATTTCGAGTTTGTATCTGTAATTATTTATAATTGTCTAAAAAGGTGTAAATTAAATTTTATTTTTAAATTATAAAATTATATTAAATATTTCATGTCAAGTCAGGTTGAGTTGAGGTCAGGTTCGAGCTCAACTTCATTATTTTAAGTTGAACCAGTACACCTACATGTTCAAGTTTTTTAAAATCCTTGACCTAACCTAGCTCGACAGTTCAAGTGGAGTTAGGCTAGGCCCAACTCATTTTGGGCTAGGTCAAGCAACTCACGGGTGGGCTAGTCCATTTGAGATCTTTAAATAAAAGTGACAAAATTTTAGATTACAAGAATATGAACACAAGTATAAGCAAGATTAACCAAACAAAGCTACTCTCAAATCTAAAAAATCACTATCAAATTTATTATAATATAGGTAAATTTTCAAGGTAAATTTTTCATATCAACCTTATGAAAAAATTCAATCACATCAATATTAAGAAATATAATTTCAATATTAATATCAATCACATCAACATTAAAAACTATAATTTCAATATTAACAATCAATTACATTAATATTCAAAATAAAAATTCAACATTAATATTAACTTCACGTTGTAGAGAAATGATATTTTTTAAAAAAATTTACAAAAATTATTTTCGTTTACTTCTAAAATTAAAAAATTATTTCCAAATACAACTTTAAAGTATAATGTCATGGACGATAACACCACCACTCAAACTTCGTTTGGCTGCGAAATTTCAACCGCGATTTTTTGGTTTATAATCATCGTCATTTTACACGGCTTCCGAATATTTTGTTTTTTAAAAAAAAACGTAAAAAATTACTATATATCGCGTAATTGTAGGATAATATTTTTAATAATTTTTTTTAAAAATAATTTTTTATTGTTAAATTTCATTAAGTGAAATTTTTTATAATGTTACAAATTTTTATAATTAATAATATTTTAACTTCCATTATTAGTAATTATTTTTACAATATTACAAAAAATTACACACTTTTTTGTTATAACAAAAATATTTAATATTTTTTACAATATTACAATAAATCTTATCATTTTACACCAAATCTTATAATATTACAAAAATGGTAAACTTTTTTCTCTTTCGGTTTCTAATGTCAATGATTTGTTTGTAATATTACAAAAAATTATACACTTTTTTTATTATAATAAAATTACTTTTTACAATATTACAATAAATCTAACAAACAACGAGAAAGTGTTTTTCCTACTTTTAGCCTCTCATGTCAAAATTTTTTTTTACAATGTTACAAAAAAAAAGTATACACGTAACAAAAATATTTTTTATAATATTACAATAAATTTTATAATGTTACAAAAAATATAGACTTTTTTTTCTTTCGGTCTTTGACGTCAAAATTTTTTTGACAATAAATATACATTTTACAAAAAATATACATTTCTTTATTACCACAACACTTTTAAAAATTTTACAACACTTTTTTAACATTTTATCAATTTTCACAATATTACAAAAATCGCAAAATGCTTTTTAAAAATGATAGACCCTTTCACATATCAATGATTATTTTTTACAATGTTATAAAAAATTAAACTATTAAAATGAAAATAATATTTTTACAATGTTACAATATTTTTTATGAATATTGTATTCTTTATAATATTACAATAATTTTTACAACATTACAATGTTAAATTTATTACCAACGTTAACAATTTTTTTATAATTTCTTAAATTTTTGTAATAACATTTTATATTTTTTACAAAAGAAAAATTATAATGTTATAAAAAATTATATAAACGTAAATATTTTTTACGATGTTTCATTATAATGTTATAAAAAATCAGACTTTTTTATTAGAATGAAAATAATTTTTTATAATATTATAAGATTTTTGTGTTTTAATTTTTTTTTTTTTTCAAGTTACTTGAAAAAAGTATTTATGCTTGCCGTAAAAAGTTAAACCTGCGTAATGCTTGAGCTCTGTCATCGCAAAAGGTTTCTTGCTTGTCGCAGAAGCAAACTGGCCTGACCCATTTGAAGAGCCACGCCCTTGTCTGCCACCTCCCCTGCCTCGACCACCACCTCTGCCTCCAAAATTGCCGTCCCTTCCGCCTCTCCCCCCTCCTCTGCCACCACTGAAAGCACCGCCGCCTCTACCACCACCGTCCCGACCGTCACCTATGGGTTTTGCTTCATCCACTGGCAAACGTAGTCCCCAATATACGAACCATTAAGCTCCAAAGCCTTTGATAAAGAAGCAGCATCCGTGAAATCCATGTACGCGATTCCTTTCGAACCACCAGATTCGTAGTCTTTTGGTATGGATACTCGAGTGATCTCAACACAGTTTTGGAAATGCTCGTCCAATGAACTACGAATCTGATGTTCGTCTTGGAATTTATCGAAACCCTTTATGAATAGTGTGGCCCTGAGATCGGCCTCCCTTTTGGAAAGAACCACTCTCCTTCCTTCTTTGAGGGGTGTATGCACTCCTTTCACGAGCCAAATCAAGTCTCACACAACGGCCCATAAATTCCATGCCCTTCATTTCAAGTGCCTTCTTTGCGGCTTCAACAGTTGCAAGCTCAACATGACCAAAGCCCCTAAATCTCCCATCCTCAAAGGTAGCAAGACGCACGTCGGCAGCTTCACCAGCTTCCTTAAAGAATTCGGTCACAGAGTCGATGTCAACATCAAAGTGAAGGTTGCCAACAAAAATGGTTTTTGAAACTGTGCTCTCTGTCTGGGCAGGAGCAGGTGAGTTGACCCCATTCTCAATCTTTTCTGCCGCAACAGATCCTTGGGAAAAAGCATCCTTCGTCTTAACATCATTGTTCTTCTTTAGTGCCTTCAGAGGTTTCTCCTCACTTACATCAGACTCATTTGAAGTTGTAGCATTTTCAACAGGTTCAGATGGTTAACTATCAGAACTCTCTTCATCAGAGCTTTCTTCTTCACTACTTTCATCAGAACTTTCTTCGGATGGTTCAGATGGCAGTGGCTCTTCATCACTTTCATCAGAACTCTGATCCTAAGAGCTTTCTTCATTCACTACTATCCTTTTTAACATTTTTGACATCCGCCTTATTTGTAGCAGCCTGGGCGTCTCGGATTTTTGGCTTAGCACCTCCTCACTTTCACTCCTCACTTTCACCAGAACTCTCAGAGCTCTCTTCCTCAGAGCTCTCTTCACTACTTAGGGCTTTCACATTCTTCACTTCAGTTTTATTTTTTTGAGTAGGCTGAGCCTTTTGCTTTTTAGGCTGTGGCTCCTCATCACTTTCATTAGAACTGCCCTCCTCAGAGCTTTCTTCACTGCTACTGCTTACCTTTTTCACCATCTTCGCACCAGGTTTTTTTTGAGTGACCTGAGCCTTTTGCTTTTTCGCCGGTGGCTCTTCATCACTTTCATCGGAACTACTGTGTTCGTTAATGAGGTTTTTACTGCACATTATTATTATTTTTTATTATATATATATATAGTAATTATAATAAAATAAAATAAATAAAAAATATTAATAATTACGCTACCTTAAGAATCGTGTGAAAAAGAATAAACACTTAGTAAGTAACAGACTTCTTTGTTGTAGCCAGTTTTTTTTTTTTTTTTGCGCTCTTCTTCACTTTCTTCAGAACTTTCGTCTTCACTCTGCTTTTTTGGCAGCTGGCTTTTGCAGAGTTTTTTGTTGCTTTTGTGGCAATTCTTTATTATCGTCAGAGGACTCCTCGTCAGAATCACTTTCTGAGCTTTCTTCACTTGAACCTTTTGTGGTGTTTGAGACCTTTGCTTCAACCTTTTTCACCGATGCAGATGCAACTAACTTATTTCCCTGACCAAAAGCTTTGAGAGGTTTATCATCTTCATCATTCTCTTTAAAATCACTCTCATCGGAACTACTTTCTATCTTGTTTTGTGACGTGACTTTCTTATCTTGAACAGAAGGCTCTGGTTCAGACTCCTCATCTGATGATTCTTCCTTTTTCTTCGATGGGACTGCTTTCTTTGCTGGAATGGCGGGCTTTGCTTCCATTTCCTCGTCAGATGAACTGTCATCTTCCCGACGAACTTGTTTCCTGCTTTTTCCATGCAGGTAGACTCTTTTGTACTTGAACCACAGGTTTTGCTACGATTTCCTCATCAGAGGATGACTCTTTCGACGAATCTTCCTCTGAACTGGATACTAGCTTTTATTTTTTGGGTGGCGGAGGTGGAGCAGCCTGTTTCTTATCGTTCTGTGTGATCAGTGCTTCTTCTGGGTTTCTCTATCGGTTTCTCCGCCCCGCTCTTCCCTTTTTTTTCCCGATGCAGCAGCAGTAGCAGGTGAAGCGGCAACCTCCATGTTGGACTTCTTGCTCGACTTGCCCATCCCAAAGTATCGGAAGACCACTTCAACTGGCGATGAGAAGTGCTAATCGCACGAGTGAAGGGAAAGGGTGGCCTCGATTCGGCAACGGCGGCGCTAAAATCCTAGAAAATCTTGTGGTTTTGTTTGGAATAGTAGTGCTTATTTGTCAGCATTAATTAGTGAAAGGGGTTTACAACTCTTTTAAGTTGTTGTCACTGTACTTTACTTTTAAGACATTTGAGATCAATGTTCTTTTAAGTTTATCACCTCCTTGAATGGTTCTCTCGTGAGTTGCAAACGACTTTCTTACAGGTTGCATGCTAAAGCAACAGGATATGACGACTTCCCCGTAGTCATAAAGCTTAGATAAGTGAGGGGACATTTCTTCGCCTAATATAGTGGGTGTCTATTAACCTTGGACATCGATTTTGACCTTAGGACCTTATATCACACCTAAGGAGGGGTATTTGTAAATATCTGAATTTTTGGGCTCACTGGCTCACACGCTTAAAGTTGTGTATGGTCAATTAAGCTGTTATGGTTCAATTGTCGTTGCATCGTATCGGTTGAAGGCTCATTTACCATCTAATTCATTCACAATGAGTTCAAGGGAAGATTTGTGTATTTAAGAAGTACAAAAAATAATAGAAAATTGTGAAAATAATAAGTTAAAATTTTAATCATTTTTTATCATATTTTATATTTTTCAAACACACAAATTTCTCTCAAACGTTCATGATTAATTATTTATTTTAGGAAATAATTATCAATTAATTATTTGAATCAATTATTAAATCATATAACTAATCAGATACCTCCTAAAGTTGCTTGTTTTAAATTTTTATAGTCTTTAATTAAATCAAGTTGAATTCGATTGACAAGTCAACTAAACCCAATTAATGTTGTTATCCCACAAAAAAATGTCGAGGAATAAGAGGAAGAAGGTGGATCAAATCACACAAGAATAAGAAGATTTTATGTGATTCAGTTGAAGCCTACTCTTCGAACTTTTTGGAATTAATATGTATTCGATATATTTTAATTTTACCGTAAGTATACGAGTTTAAATGTAATTAATGTGTAAGTACGAGTTTGTCTAAAAGGATTATTTGATTGATATTTTGTTGAATTTTTGTGTTACAATTATTGGAACAATTAACACTAAAGTAATGTCACAGTTACTTTGTCTCAAATAATTGCTAGGTTATTCTTTAATTAATCTTCATATCTATAATTCTAACAGAAATTTCATTAAACTTAAGTATGTCTACACTTAGGCTATTTGGATTTAAAAGAGGCTCTTAATAAATTATTTGAATTTTCCACTAAAAGACCCTCACAATTAAGTTTTAATTCCAAATATTTAGTTTTTCTTAATTCTAAAATATTTTGTATTTTGGTTTGCATGCATTTGAGTCTAATTCAATTAAAATGCAATAACTTAGAGAATTAGTCGGTTGATAAACGTCTTTACCAACGAACTACTCGTTGATTAATCGCATAATAGACTCGATAGAACTTTACCAACGTCGTTAATCTATGGTTAAATTACTTAAGCAACGGGCTAACTCGTTGGTAAAAGAGGTATATTGGAATTTCTAATGAAATTAAGTCACAATTCATGATTTTTGAATTTATAAGAATTGCACACTTCTCTTTTTGTTCTTTTTATCTTTAGGACATTACAGACAACACATAAAACAAAACACACTTATAAATACTTGGAGAAATAAAATACCATTCAACAATATGTTAAACATAATATCATTTACCCAACGTTACAACATTAATAATATAAAGGAAAAGGAAAAGAAGAGAACACTTAATTATCCATTGGAATTTTCACCTTTTGAAACTTACTCTGGCTAAACTTCCAACCCACTAGGTCATCGAGTTGGTGAACTTTCCTTTCAACCTTGAATGATTTTTTGGGCGTCACTCTGTATTTTCGCCAAGGAGTAGAGGAGGAAGTAGCCGACGCCAAGAGTCTTTCCTTCAATGATACGTTCAAGTAGAGAAAAGAACAGCAAATACACTAGGGGATAGGTAGAGAAAGAAGAGGTCATCAATCTCCTCATGGGAAGAAATGAATGGGTGGAAAGTGGAAGATGGAGAAGATGGAGAATGACTACAGACAGTGTCTAGGTGAAGGAGGAGGGGGGGGGGCATTTTCATGGCTAAGGGTCTCCTTTTATCGACTGAGGGAGTGACAATTCCTTAGCTAGTAGTTATCAAAGACATAGTACACATTTGGACATGTAGGATCGTTCCATACAAGCCTACTTCTCCTGTTAGTCCACATTCTTCATGATCAAACATCTACTAAATTGAATTTCTTAGCTCTAACTCTTACGTGAATTTCCCTACAATTCCTCATCAATGAATACCTTTCCGTGAAGCAAGTCACATTACAGGAGAAATAATTCATCATATTTTATCATCCACTATAGTTGTAATTGCTATTATATCAATAAAACTCGTCACACAGAAAAAGCAATATTGAGGTTCGTTGATAAACTAGATTATCAATGAAGTAAGTTCGTTGATAAATGCCTTTACCCATAGACTTTATAACTCAGACATGAATCTTGATTTCTTTTGTGAATTAATTAATTTAGTAGCAAACTAAGTTGTCGCTCATCATTCCAACATTTCCTTTCTAGTAAGCAATTACTAACATATTCATATATAATTTTCACGACTTAAAACTTAATTCATGCATCATTAAAGTGAATAAACATGAATAATGCTTGAAAACATAGTTAACCTTTCAATCATTATTATCCAATGCAAAATGCAAGTAAAACTCAGCAAAATGCATGAATTAACACCTGTAAAATGCATACTTTTGAGTTTGAACAAGTCCCCCATACCTAAGTTTTGCTAATCCCTTAGCAAAATACTAAAGTAAGATTGTAAAAACCATGAAAGTAATAAAAATAATTAAGTAAAACTAATTAAAACTATATTAGGCCACTTTCCTAGGGAACAATACTACACTTAGCAAGTGCAGCAAGCCTTTAAAGCCCTAGGCTACCTTAGTGACGGAGTTGTGTTTTCGAAGGGTTTTTAGTGGACATACCTACAAAGTCCAAAGAAAAAGAAATAAAAAGGAGTGAGAGGAAATAGAAGGAAACAAAGGATTGTCTAAATCACCTGCTGCTATGAAAATCTCTAGGGAATGAGGTGACTTAGCCTTACAACACTCCCTCTCCTTGCCCTTAAATTGGATAGATTCTCTTCAAAATATGAACAAGAAGTCACTCATTCATATGAACCATCTGTCTTGTGCAAGCAAGAAGAATTCACACCTTCTCCACTCTCAATCAAAGAAATAGATCATTTAAACCAGGCACACATCTTACCAACAAAAAGGGGTAATCTAAGATATTCCCTTCCTTCCTAAAGATATTGGAAAATGCTTCGGTTGGTAGATAAGGGATGAGATAGTTAATATACCATCACTCAAATTGTTCAATTGTTGATAACATTTCACTTCACCCTCACATCCCAAGTGACCCTGAATATCCCCTATTTCTACCCCAAACTGACATTGATTCCTTGGTTTTCTTTTTGATGTTTTCCTTTTTCTCTCTCTATTTTTTTTTTTCGAAACAAAACACATATGAAAGAAACAAAACACATATGAAAGCTATTCATAGTTCCTTTCCATTAATAAAAAGTAAATACCATAGGAAATAAAAGATATCACAGCCATTGCAACTAATGCAACTATAAAGACTAATGAGTGACCCTTAATTGAATAACAATAACACCTTATATCTCTATAACCTAATTCCCAAAGAAACTCCATAGCATATTAAAGCTTATACCCTTGCTACCTTCCTTTACATATCCTCTAATCTTAGAGAAGTCTAGGAGATATCCTAGAATAATTCTCACCAAAATAAAAGAAATGTCATGAAATAATCATTTTTGTGGTGGCACTAGGCATAAGTTTATCTCTCCACACAAATGGGATAGTGAGAAAAGAAAATAATTACTCCAGAAAAATAAGGTTAACAAGGCATTAATTCAAATGAAACAGGAAAACTCAACCCATTGCACATTTAATTTGAAATCTATTTCCTCTAAGGGCAATAAGTTGCTTTGAATTGGCTTTGGAGATTCTCCTCTCAAAATATGATAGGGCCTTCCCATTAATTCTAATAGCAACACTTGAAACTTACATTCCTTCAAGTTTGACTTCATCTTAAAAACATAAAAACCAATGAGAAAATCAACAAAATTATTGAAAATGTTTGAAAATTTTTAAAATTTTAGTGTGCCCTAACCCCCATACCTAAACTTTGCATTGTTCTCAATGTAAATATGACACAATTAAAAGTATGACATAATAAGCACATCCTTGACACCTATCGTGAAACTTTGATGCATGTTGAATAATGGGGAATGCATTAAACTCGACAAGCTAAAGCATTCTAAATGCAAGAGTAATGCTAAAGAAATTGAGTGTGATTGCAATGTATTAGTAAAAAGTAAGGATAGGGGTGAAATATTTTGGGACTTAAAGAAACAGTATATTTGAAATGATAAAAATAGTATATATATATATATATATTCTTCCAAGAGGAGATTGACGACCTCCTCTTCTCCTACCAATTCCTTAGTGTATTTGTTGTTCTTTTCTCTACTTGAGCGTATCCTTGAAGGAAAGACTTTTGGCGCCGACTGTTTCCTCCTCTATTCCTTAGTGTAATTGCAGAGTGACACCCAAAACTCATTTCAAGGTCGGAAGGAAGCTCGCCAGCTTGATGACCTGGTGGATTAGAAGTAAAAACAAAGAGAGTGCTTAGCCTGAGCAAGTTTTCAATGGTGAAAATTGCAGTGGAGTATTAGGTGTTCTTTCCTTTTCATTTTCCTTTTTATTCACTTTAACATTCACCTATCTTATCACATCTGTTTCGATATTGAGAAAATGATATTATGTTTGATGTAATGTTTAATTTTATTTCTACAATTTTTTCATAATGTGTTTTGTTTTATGTTTTGTGTTGTTTGTTGTATTTTTAAGATAAAAAGAAAAAAAAAAAGCAAATAATTCTTAGAAGTTTCAGAAATCTTGAATCGTAATCAATTTCATCTGAAACTCACTTTTATTGCAATTACCACGAGATATCTCAAGGGTAAAGATGTTTACCCATGAGCTAGCTTGTGGGATAGGCATTTTTAGTGGAGTAAACTTAAATGCATGTGAATTGAAATATAGCACATTTAAGAATCACAAAAAAAAGTAAGTATTTGGAATTAAAACTCACTTGATAGGATCTTTGAGTAGGACATTCGACTCATGTATTAAAAGATTATCTTTTTAATCCAAATATGCCAAGTGAAGAAGAAATTAAAGTTAATGAAAACTCTCTGAAAATTACAAATATAAAAGTGACTAAAAAGCATCCTAGTGGTTATTTGGAACAGAGTAACTGTGTCATTGCTTTGAAAAATTAATTGTTCAATTAATTGGATACACCAATTTAGCTAAGCACCAATCAAAAACAATCCTTGTGAACAAACTCGTACTTGCATACTAATTACATCTAAACCTGTGCACTTATAGTGAAATTAAAATATTTCAAATACACATTATTAAGAATTAATTTTAAAAAGTTTCAAACAAGTTTTTGGCATCGTTGCTGGGGATTCAAATTTCTTACAATTGGTACTACTTTTTGCTATTTTGGGTTAGTTAGGATTGCAATAGAATTTATTTGCATTGACTATTATTAAATTTTATCTGAAAGCCTTATTGCTATTGCAAAGTAGGGACATATTTTTGGTTGAAATTCTGAATTTCATAATGGACTCGTCTAACTCATATTGGGGTGATTGTAGGTTTGTTTCAGGAACTAGTTATGAAGATTATAATTATTCTAATTATGTTATAGGGGATTATTCACCTATGGAATTTAATGACTACTCCTCATGATTTAGAAGGACTTAATGCTAATTCTCAAGATAATTATAACTGAAATGAAAATTCTAATTTTTGGGAATGTAATGACAATTCAGGAATGCAAAATCATTATTCAAAATATAACTACATGAATGAAAATCTAAATTGTTAGTTAAACATATCACTGCAACTATAACAATTAACAAATAAAATAGATGAATCAATACAAACATTAGAGGATAGTAACAGATTGAATGAATTTAAAAATGATAATTATTTGAACTGGTCAATCTTAAAAGGGGATCAGAATGTTCAAGGAATTAATACAAGTTTATCAAATCTTAATGATGATTTACCAATGAATGCTAGAACTAATCAGAACTATCTTAAAAGAAAAATATCATTGGAAATAGAACAACTTTCGAATAGAGTTAATGAATCATTACAACAAATAGAAGACAGTAGAATATTTAATGAGTATGAAAATAGTGATGACTTAAATTGGTCAAATGAAAATCAAATCTATCAAGATGTAGATTCATTGGGAAATATGTTATTACAGAGGTGAATATGCAACCATTATAGATAATTGAAAAAAATCAGTATTGTAATTCAACTGCATTTAATCATATGGAAAAATTGGATGAAATCCAAAGATTGATTGATTTGTTTATAAGGAATTCATCTAATTCTAATCTATTTGAATTAGACAATATTTCACAAGAAGAACCAAAGAATGTAAGTATTATGTTAAGATCTAGTGTAACTTATGAAGGTCCTAAAAATGGTGAGAAAGAAGAACGTATTAATGATAATTTTATAAACAAAGAGGAAATTAATGTAGAATCTTATCCAGAAAACAAACTTGATGCAAAACTAGAGGACAATACAGAAATCGAAAATAGTAATGAATCTAAAAATAGTAAAGAATTTGAAGACAACTATTAAGAAGGACATTAAAAATGGAGATAAGTTATCAAATGAAAATCATTTTCCATTTCCACATAGAATGAGAAATGTTAAGGAGCAAGAATTAGAACAAATCAGTAAAGTATTTGAGCAAGTTAAAGTCAATATACCATTGTTGGAAATTATTAGATAAGTTCCTTCTTATGCCAAATATCTTAAAACACTCTATACCAAGAATAGAAGGAAGAAAATATTAAGAAAGACATTTTTAACTAAGGAAGTAAGCTCTCTATTAATTAATCCTATACCTAAAAAATTAAATGATCCAGGAACTCCTGTTATTTCCTGTTATATTAGAGATTGTTATTTCAATACAATATTAATAGACTTAGGAGCTAGAATTAATGTCATGCCTAATTCTATTTATGAGAAGTTAAAATTGGATAATATCAAACCTACTAGAACAATTATTCAGCTAGTAGATAAATCCATAAGAATACCCTTAGGTAAAGTGGAAGATATTTTAATAAGGGTTATGAAATTTGTCTACTTTGTTGATTTTACTGTAATGGAAACAAATGCTTCAAATAGAAATCAAGATCAAGCTATAGTTATTTTAGGAAGGCCATTTTTAGCTACAGTCGATGCTTGTATAAGTTGTATAAATGGTTGGATGGAATTAGCTTGGGGTGATCAAAAGTTAGAATTGAACATCTTTAATGGAGTCAGGAAAAATCTTAAAGAGCTCCAATTTAAAAATTTTAAAGTTAATCTGATGGAAACTTTTAAAATAGATGAGGATTTAGATGTAGAAAAATTAGATCATGTTGAAGAGTGTGTAATACCCATTGAAGAAATGTTGAAAGATGAAATATTTAAGCAAACTGAAATTATGGACATAAACAAAGAAAAGTTTGAAAATGACAACAAATTTTTAATTTTAGAACATCCTGTTCTTGAATTGAAACCACTTCTAGAAAATTTAAAATATGCATTTCTAGAACGCCTCTCATCACATGAAATTTTAGGTTGATGAGAGAAGAGGCGTTTTAGTTTAAACAACCGGACGATTGAACTAAAAAACCGGCATTTTAATTAAACACACTCTTTCATGTAAGTGAAATTTAAAAACACTCTCTCTCTTCACCTAAAAAGACG
>JAMKPZ010003853.1:0-18778 GCA_024699675.1 Amphibolis antarctica | reverse complement strand
TTATTTTTATTCCTAACTTCTGAAGTTAAAAATAATAATTTTTAAAAGAATAATTTTGAGATAGAAGAAAGAGAAAAAATATTTTTAATAATAAAAAAAATAGTTTAGAAAATATACATGTTACCGTAGAGTTAAAAGTACTTTTGGAAGTTCAAAAAATTATATATCAAGTGATATGATTTATAAAGTGAGAATTTTTTTTTCTATTTTTCCTTTTGATAGTTACCATGGAAATATCTACTTTTATTATATTATTTGTTAAAATATGTATTTCGTAAAAACTTCTTAAAACATTATTCTCAAATGAAGCTTAAAAGGTAAAATTCACTCTCATTGCAAAAAACTTAGGCTTCATTTGATAATGATTTTTTAACTTCAATTTTAATTTCACATGAATTTTCATATATTATTATCATCACATAAATTCTTATATATAAGTTTTTATCTTATAATTTACTATGAAGTTTAACTCTATTTGATAATAGGATTTATCTATTAACTCTGTGCAGTGTTCAAAGTTAAAATACTTTGCTATCAAATACATTCTTAAGATGTCATTATCACTGTAGTGATAACTTGATGGTTATTTGAATCTCCACTTAGAAAAAATATTATTCAAGCTTGCCATTGAAAGAATACTATTGTTTATCATAATTTATTAAGAAGTTTGTCTTTAATATCAAGCTTTTTAATTCGGTCTCTTATTTTTTTATTGACGATATTAAAATAATTATTATTTAAGGACTCTTTGATAAATACGTCGGAGAATTTTTATTTTTCAAAAAAAACACCCAAGACTACCACTTATCTATTTTTCTCTGTGTTCACGACAATCCATTGTTTTTGATATTACATAGCACCATTATCCAATGCAAACCACAACGAGAACACAATAAAATGTATGAATTAACATCTATAAAATATATACTTTTGAGTCTAAACAAGTCCCTTATACCTAAGTTTTGCTAGTCCCTTAGCAAAATACTAAAGTAAGACTATAAAAACCATGAAAATAATAAAAACAACTAAGTAAAATTAATTAAAGCTATACTAGGCCACTTTCGTAGAGAACACTACTACACTTAGTAAGTGCAGCAAGCCTTTAAACCCCTAGGCTGCACTAGTAGTGGAGTTGTGTCTCTAAAGGGTTTTCAATGGACACACCTACAAAGTCCAAATAAAAGAAATAAAAAGGAGTGAGAGGAAATAAAATCAAACAAAGGATTGTCTGAATCACCTGCTGCTATGAAAATCTCTAGGGAATGAGGTGGCTCGGCCTTACAACACTCCCTCACCTTGCCCTTAAATTGAATAGACTCTCCTTAGAATGTGAAAAAGAAGTCACTCATTCATAAGAACCATCTATCTTGTGCAAGCAAGAAAAATTCACACCTTCTCTACTCTCAATCAAAGAAGTAGATCATTTAAAATTGGCACACATCTTACCGACAAAAGGGGTAATCTAAAATATTCCCTTCCTTCCTAAAATATATTGGAAAATGCTTCGATTGGTAGACAAGGGATAAGACAGTTAATATACCATTACTCAAAATGTTCAATTGTTGATAACATTCTACTTCACCCTCACATCCCAAATGACTTCGAGTATCCCCTTTTTCTACTCCAAATTGACATTGATTCCATGGTTTCCTTTTTGATGTTTTCCTTTTTTTTCTTTCTTTTTTTCTTTTCTCTCTTTTTTATTTCTTCTTTTTTTTTTACCATAATTGCCTTTACAGCAAATGCAACTACAAAGATTAACCAGTGATCCTTAATTGAATAGCAATAACACCTTATATCTCCACAACCTAATTCCCAAAGAAACTCCATGGCATACTAAAGCTTATATCTTTGCTACCTTCTTCTACATATCCTCTAACTTAGAGAAGTTTGGGAGATATCCTAGAATAGTCCTCACCAAAATAAAAGAAACATTATGAATAAATCATTTTTGTGGTGGCACTCGGTATAGGTTTATCTCTCTACACAAATGAGATAGTGAGAAAAGAAAATAATTGTTCTAGAAAAAATAAGGTTGGCAAGGCATTAATTCAAATGAAACAGGAAGATTCAACCCATTGCACATTTAATTTGAAATCTATCTCCTCTAAGGGTAATAGATTGCTTTGAATTTGGCTTTGGAGATTCTCCTCTCAAAATATGATAGGGTCTTCCCATTAATCATAATAGCAACACTTGAAACTTACATTCCTTCAAGTCTGACTTCATCTTAAAAACATAAAAACCAACAAGAAAATCAACAAAATTATCAAAAATTTAAAAAATTTAAAATTTTAGTGTGCCCTCCCCCCCATACCTAAACTTTGCATTGTCCTCAATGTAAATAGAAAAGTTCAGTATAGAAGAGTGAAAATATGACACAATTAAAAATATGACATAATAATAAGCATACCCCTAATACCTATCTTGAAAATTCGATGCATATTGAATAATGGAGAATGCATTAAACTCAACAAGATGAATCATAGTAAATTCAAGAGTAATGCTAAATAAATTGAGTGCAATTGCAATACATCAGTAAAAAATAAGGATAAGGGTGCAATATTTTTGGAATGAAAGAAATAGTATATTAGAAATGATAAAAATAGTATATATATATATATTATGTCTTCTTGTGGAGTTCTAATGGCTCACAAGAAAGCTAGGTGGTTTATAAACAGACACCACCAAACTGCAATATTAATGGCTTAAGTTGTGTGGTGTTGCTCATCCCCTCCATGAGCCAAATGCCCATTAGCTAAGTGGGGATTCTAAACAGATTGGCTTCGAAGAGTACCCTTGTTTCTTAAATTGAGTGAATTAGATATTTGACTCAATTGGGTCTCAATTCTTTTAATGGCTTGATTATGAGCAACAATTTAAGAATTAGATTTTAAGGTTGTTTCTACTCTTTGCATTAAGTGTGCTAATTGCCTTTCAATATTTTGATCGTTAACTTGTTGATTTTGATTAAGATTTAACGAACTATTGTTCATTGCATTTTGTTCAATAAATGGTTGTCTTATAGACTGATTTGGTTGTTGTTTTGGGTTTCTCCGTGAGAAGTTAGGATGATTCCTCCATCTAGTATTATAAGTAGGATTAAAATTAGAATTATTACCTTGATTATAGAATAAGACATTAACATCTTCAGATTCATGCAAAATAGGACATTCCTCCATGACATGACCTATAGCATAGCAACCTATACACTTAGGAATGCTAGGTTCAACCTTCTGTTTAATTTGTAATTCATCAATTTTATGCATTAAACTAGCCATTTTAGCTTCTAATGTGACATATGGTTCAACAACATGTACTCCCCTAGATACAGAAGTTTGTTCTTGACTTACTTCAGTAGCACTCTTACATTGTGCAATTTTTTGGCCAAGTCTACTAAAAATTTCCAAGCATTATCTATTCCTTGGTTCAAAAATCCATCTTAACTTAGAGATTCCAGGAGTGCTTTTGTTTGATAATCGATTCCTTCATATATAGTTCTGATTTGGGTGACCTTTTCTATTCCATGATGTGGACATTGAGCTAGGAGATCACGAAATCTTGCAAAGTATTTCCAAAAAGGTTCTCCTAGTTTTTGTCTACAATTTAATATTTCATTCTTTCTTTTAATAGTGACATGTATAGGATAATATTTTCCAAGAAATTCAAAATAGAATTGACCCCAATTAGTAATGGAATTTGGTTGTAAACTATATAACCATTTTTTTGCAATATCTTTTAAAGCAAAAAGCATATATCTTAATTTAATGACATCAACAGACATGTTAGGTACTTTCATCATGTTGCAAACTTCATTAAATTCTTTTAAAAACCAATAAGCATCCTCTTTTTCAAATCCATGAAATTTCAGTAGCTAGTTGATATAATTGGAATTTAATTCAAACCTATCATTGGCACATTCAGGGAGTGTTACGTAAGACAGTTCATCCATTAAGTTAGGATAAAACAAACTAGCTATTGTTGGTTCTCTAGGTTGTTCTTGCTATGGATTAGCCATGGTTGCTCTTTTCTTAAGTGTATAGACTAACCTATAAGATGAATCCCTAGACCAAACTAACATATAATATTTAAATATAAAGTAAAATTGGCTTGTGTACCGCTATTGTGTGAGCTTTGACTCCTGTTCCACTTTTCTATGCAATAGGTGCATTTGTTCACAATAATACCATAATTATAGTAAATGTTGTATGAAACTCAACAACTGATATATAATTGTAACAAGAACTCATATAGTTTTTGAACACAGTACATCATATAAAGGCTTCGAAATAAAGTAAAATATTGCAAATGTTCAATAGAGGATTTGTGAGATAACCCACGAGTAAGGGTCGTTGGTTAACTAGTATACCAATGAACTTACTCTGTTGATTAATAGAAAGTATTAGGTGCATAATTGTAATGCGTTTGCATAGGGAATTAAATCATGCAGCCACACTATAGAAACAAGCATGGATTGTTGATAAATGAGTTCCACATCTACTCCTCTATCTGACAGTTAAATCTTGTAATAGTACAGTTTATCCCATGCACTGTAAATAAGAGTGTCTCCATTGATTAAATAGAATGCTCTAATACTTCCCTCAAATGGGAAGTCAGGTTGTCCAAGATCTTCCAATTGTAATTCTATGCAGACCCTACTCTATTCCCATTTCTCAATGTTCTGTACTCTCCAAATTTCAAATTTCAGCTCATTATCCCACTATCGAATTAAGCTAAGAGATGCAGGTTCTCCATTATTTCCCCCAAATAAAGCTAATTCAACTATGTCATAAAATGAAATTTCCATTACACCCATAGGTTATGGGATTGGTAAGAGCTTCATTGATTCATCTTCAATGTTAATGGCAATGATTGTAAGTTCATTAATGTATTGAGGTGTACAACTGGTTATGAAGTAAATAATATCATCAATGATCACATGGTTTCTATTGTTCATTGGTATTCCTCCAAAATAAACATTCTTGACTACCTGCCATTGATTTTTGTCAAAATGATAAACCAATAAGTGTTGCCAATTAGCCCAGATCCCAGTAGGTTCTTCCCAGCAAAAAAGTTTGTGCAAAAACCTTCTATTAGTTCCCTTAAATGTTAGAGCTACATCGGAATCAAGTAAAATATGCTTCTATCTATTTGGGTTTGGGATGCTCAATTCTATGTTTGTAATAGGATTTTTTATCCCAATGTCAACCCTGTAAAAATAGAAGTCTCCATGAGCTTTGTAAATGATAAATCCACCATCACATCCTAAAATATGATGAATTCCCTCTAATGTTGTAGGTGGAAATCCCACCTCGGAGTCTATTCCATGATATAAGTATTTACTCGGAAGTGCATCAAACCAAATCACTCCACTAATACTATTTCTCATTTTAAATGCTTGTAGCGAATAAAAGTAATACTTTGAAATGAATGTGTATATGCCCTTGCATAGACAACTCAATTTGCATATTTCTTTTGCCGACAAATAGGTCAATACCTCTTGCAATACATCTATTGGAATCTCCATTTGCTTTCTATAATCCATATTGCACAAAAATAATACATTTAGTTAATTGATTAGTCAGAAAAAGTATCAAATAAATGTATCAAATATTCATGAAGTAAATGTGCAATATTCAGATATTAATATATTTAGAATAAATGCAAACATTGTAAAATTAATTTCCTTGAAATTCCACTATTAGAGATTACCAATGGAATTAGCTCGTGATTTAAGAGGTTTACCAATAGACTACTCCATTGGTAAACAAATGATCCACTGATTAACATCGAATCAATAATACCTGATTACCCGATACAATTATAAATACCATCAATGAATCATTCGTTAACCCTTATTCTACGACTCGTTGCTACTATTTGTCTTCTGCAATGCACAAGTGCTATGGCTTCTTCCTCCAATCCTCCACCCACAGTTCCATCTTCAGCTTATGCTTGGATCACAATGCTAAACTTTGAGAAGTTCACTTTGGTTGCGACTACATGGCACAAAGAAGGAAAGAGGAAGAGGAAGAGGACATAACGAGAACAAGAATTGAAAGATGTGGAAGAAGACATGGTTGAATGCATTAAATTGGGTATGGAAGCTTCCATAAATGTTCCTACTTTTTTGAAAAATAAAATTGCTTCCTACATCGAAAAAGAGTTAATGTAAGAGAGAGCATTTCGCCCTAGAAATGAACTAACTCAGACTCTCTTAACTAAGAAGTGCCACTTCTGGTTCCATAGGGAAATATACTATTTGGCCACAAGTAAACCCATTTCATATAGAGGAAAAACTTATATATCAAGGTCATGGCAAGTAACAAAGAGGAGGTCCCTTTCTAATGAGGAATGGATCAGATTATTAAGATTCAATGATTTCAAACTTGCTTCAGTAGACTGGCATCTAACTAGTCGAATGTAGAAAAAGATCTGGTTGAAGATATTAAATGATATACAATACCAGCTTGAGATGTTTAAAATTAAACTGCATGAAGAATTTACTTTACTTCCCACAGAAGTAGTGAAGGCCATTGATGAACAAACTTAACAAGTGGTGAAGGATGTGTATGCTATAAGACCAAAGAACGAACTAGCCCAAAAGATTGTCCATGCTAGGGTTGAACTTTGGTTCATGAAAGCCTTATATTTTATCACCATTCATGATTTGAATAGATCAGCTATGACAGAAGATGTTGTTTTTGCTAGTCTTCAAAAAAATGTAGATGTGAAGGAACAATTTGAGTTTTTCATCCAGCATTATATTGCTCTAGGGGAAAACCAAGAGGTGGCTAAAATAGCTTCCCAAGTTGACTTATATGATTGGAAGAAAAGTATAGCTGAAAAAGTCTCAATTCAAGCTGAGTTTGCCAATTTTGAATAGGTGGTAGTAAAGATTGAGCCACAAGAATTTGATGAAGTTGTTCCCTTTACCAGTGAAGAAATAACTATTCCCTTAGTAACACAAGAGGGAAACAGACAAGAAGAAGAAGAAGAAGAAAAAGAAGAGACAGAGGGAAGCAAAGAAGATATTACTCTTGGGAGTTATCTTCAACAATATAAGAAGAAAGCTTCTTCCTCCTCAGAGATATCTACTCTTGAAGATGTCCCCCCTATTCTGGAGGTTGAAGAACAGGTGGCTTTTCAAGTAAGAATTAAATTTTCAAGTTGACCACTAATTTCACTTTCATATTAACTTAAATATTCATAACTCATTTTATCCTCTAAACTCTATTTTCAGGAACAAGAGCTTTAGGTGGGACCAACTACTCCCACATTTGAATTATAGGACATTGAGATAGTTGAGAAAATCATTAATGAAGCTATTATTTTTTCTTCAGAAGAGGTTTAGGTAAAAATTTTAAGAATAAGAAATTTCTCTTTTATTTCAGTTCTATTAGTTTATAACCTCCTCTAAACTTATTTTTACAGGATGCTCAAACAAAAATTCTTTCTGTCGAGAGAGTTCAAAGGGAAGTTGAAGGAATGGTATAGAGTCCTCCTTCACACAGTCAACATTTTGATAGTACAGAGCAACCAAAGAATGTTGTTGAACAAAGATATGGAACTAGTGGAGTTGAGGATATTTTTACTACTGAAGAAACTCCATAGAATATGCACAGAGAGCTTATCATTTTCTCGCCAACCATTAATGAAGAAGATGAAGGGATTATTGCCACTTCAGCACAATCATCCTCAAAATTTGCTGATCTTGCCCAAACTAAAGAGAGTAATTTGGTTTTCTTTAGGAACCAAGAAGCTTATTCTCTCTTTCAACAAATTAACAGATATGATGTCTTGTTTAGCAGACTAATAGACTTTGATTTCATGGATGAAATAAAAGAGTTACTAGATTTCCAAGGTTTGCTAAGAATCATCCTGAGGATAGGTGGTAATCTAAAGGTGGAAAATCTAATTCCTGCCTTCTATGCTAACTTGCATCTAGAGGATGGTGTCTACACTAGTAATGATACAAAGGTTGACCTACATTTAACACCTAAATTTGTGAATGGTTGCCTAGGCTTGAAGAATGAGGGTATAGAAATTCTTGAATCCACTACCATTGTAGAATGGTTAGAGCAAGATATGAAGAATTGTATGGCCATCAACCCTCAAATAAATCTATTCAATAGGCTGAAGCAATTAAAAGGAAAAGCTCATATGATTGTATTAATTTTGATCAGATCCATATATCAAAGACATGGGCATGATTTGGAGCTATCAATCTTTGTGAAAATTACAACATATACTGTATTAAACAAAATTCAAGTGAATTGGTATAAGGTGTTTATCTCTAAGATTTCTAATATAAAGAAGAAATTATTCTATGCTAATCTTGTCTACTAGCTAGTGTCCAAATCCTCTGATTTGTCTTCATGGTCTGTGAAGAAGTTGAAATCTAGAATCTTAATAGCTAAAGACCTCAAGCAGCTATCTACGAAAGATAATCTCTCTCTACAAATTCCTCAAAATGAACTATCTTCTTCACATCAGAGAACACCAATCTCTCTCTTAGACAAGGTGGATATCGTGCTTCAGGAAATTGGGAAGCTAAAAGAAGATCTAGTAGAATTAAAGTCCAAGTTTCTTGATATTTAAATTTAAATGTTATCTCATTTGTAATTCAAACACTTAGAGAGAAAAACTCTCACCTATGAACAATTGAATGTTTGTAATTAACTCTTATATGTTTTCAGTTTATATTGGGTGTTATGTTTGATTTAACTTATAATTTTGTGGTTTGTTTTTAAATTTCCACTTAACAGTTTCACTGAAATCTCTTTTTTTTTACAAAGCCACAATTGACTCAAAATATGATAACCAACAGGGATGGTCTGTTGGTAAACAGGTTAACCTATGAACTTACTCCGTTGATAAACCCCAAAGGTTCTTTTTTTCTTTTTTTCCCTTCGTTGGTAAATAGGTTAACCTACAAACTTACTCCATTAGTAAATAGGTTTACCCACGAACCTTCCTTAGGATAAATCAAGTAACACAATAAGGCTTAATAAATTAAGTAACGAAATTATACACCCTAAATAAATACTTAGATAACACAGTAAGACTTAATATATTATATAATATATAAATCTAAAAGTTTATTTATATATATATATATATATATTATATTATTTATATTTATATTTTTTAATCTTCTTCTAAGCTAACAACCTCTACATCTTTCCTATCTGAATATCATAGAAAATGTTTTAATCTTTGACCGTTAATCTTAAAAATCTTATGGCTTTGAGGGTCCTCCAAATCTACTACTCCATATGGATAAACATGCTTGATAATAAACGAACCAGTCCATTTGGATTTTAATTTTCCTAAGAAAGAGTGTAGTTTTGAATTATATAATAAAACTTTCTATCCTATTTCAAACACTTTGTGCAAAATTCTTTTATAATGCCATTTTTTCATTCTTTCCTTAGTTATTTTTGAACTTTCATAAGCTATGTTTCTTAATTCTTCTAACTCCACCAACTGTACTTGTCTATTACTTCCTACTGTTTGGATATTTAAATTCAATTGCTTAAGTGCCCATAATACTTTATGTTCTAATTCCACAAGCAAATTTCCATACACTAATTTATATAGAGTTGTTCCCAATATTGTCTTGTAAGCTGTTCTATATGCCTAAAGAGAATCATTTAATTTATCTGACCAATCTTTCCTAGTGGTGTTTACTACCTTTTCTAAAATTTCTTTAATTTGCTTATTAGCACTTTCAACTTGTCCACTAGTTTGAGGATGGTAAAGGATAGCTAACTTATGCAATACTCCGCATCTTTTCAACAATTTCTCAAAGTTTCTGTTACAAAAATGAGTTCCTCTATCACAAATAATTGCTCTTGGAATACCAAAATGAGAAATTATATTAGATCTCAAAAATCTCATTACTATTTTAGAATCATTAGTTTTGGTAGGGATTGCCTCTATCCATTTGGTTACATATTCTACTGCCAAGAATATATAAATATAACCATTAGAATTTGGAAAAGGTCCCATGAAATCTATACCCCATACATCAAAGATTTCTACTTCTTGGATTGGATTTAATGGCATCATATTCCCTTTTGCAATTCTACCTACTTTTTGGCATTAAACACATCTTTTACAATATTCATAAGCATTTTTGAACAAAGTCGACCAATAGAGACCACTGTGAAGCACCTTTAATGTCGTCTTTTTAGCTCCAAAATGTCCTCCACTAGGTTGGTCATGACAAAATGATAACATTTGTTGAGTTTCAATTTCTAGGATATATCTCCTCACTATTTGATCAAGACATTGCTTAAAAAGGTAAGGGTCATTCCAAAAGAAATATTTAACCTCAGATAGAAATATGTTTTTGTCTAAACTAGACCAATCGTGAGGTAATAAGCCCATAGCTAAATAATTAACTATATTAGCATACCAAGGATAAGAATTCAACATAAACAATTGCTCATCTGGAAATGTGTCATCTATTGGCAGATTGGAAAAAAATGATGCATTTAACTTAGACATATGATCTACATCAGTGTTTTCACAACCTTTCTTATCTTTGATTTCTAAATCAAACTCTTGTAATAATAGAATCCATCTAATAAGTCTTGGTTTAGCATCCTTTTTTACTAATAAGTACTTAAGTGCTGAGTGATCAGTGTAGATGATAGTGTGATTACCTATTAGACATGATCTAAATTTTTCTAAGGCAAACACTATTACTAGAAATTCTTTTTCAGTTACACTGTAATTCATTTACGTTTCATTTAATGTCTTACTGGCATAATAAATTACTTTTGATAGCTTATCTAATTTTTGACCAAGTATTGCACCTAAAGCATAGTCTAATGCATCACAAGTTAACTCAAAAGGTTGGGACCATTCTGGTGCATAAACTATAGGTGAAGTAGTAAGAGCTTCTTTTAGAAAGTTAAAAGTTTTTGTACACTCATTAAAATTAAATTTAGCATCCTCAATTAACAACTGAGTTAAAGGTCAAGCAATTTTACTAAATTTTTTAATAAATCTTCAATAAAAGCCAGCATGTCGTAAAAATACTCTTATATCTTTAATTATTTTTGGAATAGGTAAATTAAATATTAATTCCACTTTTGCTTTGTCAGCTTTTATCCTTTCGGTAGAAATAATATGTCCTAAAACTATTCCTTATTTAACTATAAAATGACATTTTTCCCAATTCAATACTAACTTTTTTTGTTCACATCTCTTTAACACTTTTTTAAAATTACTTAAACACTTTTCAAATGAGTCTCCATATATGGAAAAGTCATCCATAAACACTTCTAAAAAATCATCTATAAAGTCTGTAAATCTACTTTTCATACATCTTTGAAATGTAGTTGGTGCATTACATAGTCCAAAAGACATACGACTAAAGGAAAATATTTCAAAAGGACATGTAAAAGTTGTTTTCTCTTGATCCTCAAGCACAATTGGTATTTGATTATAATCTGAATAACCATCTAGGAAGCAATAATACTCATGCTGTGCTAGCTTCTCTAACATTTGATCTATAAAAGGCAATGGAAAATGATCCTTCCTAGTTGCTGCATTAAGTCTTCCGTAATCAATACAAACCCTCCAACTTGTTTGAATTTTAGTTGGAACTAATTCTTTGTTATCATTTTCTACAACTGTTATCCCAGATTTTGTAAGTACTACCTGCATTGGACTAACCCAAGAGCTATCAGATATAGGATAAATTATATCATTATCTAACCATTTTAAAATTTCCTTTTCAACAACCTCTTTAATATTCAGATTTAGTCTTCTCTATGATTGCCTAATGGTTGAATTTCAAATTCAAAATTAATCCTATGTTGACAAATAGTTGAACTTAGCCTTTGATATTTGTCATCTGTCATCCTATTACTTCCTTATGCTTTCTTAACACTTTTAAAAGATTTTTTACTTGTACTGATGTTAAATTAGAAGCAATAATGACTAGTAGAACTTCATTCTTTTCTAAAAATGCATATTTTAAATTTTCTGGAAGTGGTTTCAATTCCGATGTTTTGAAGTTGAAGATTTGTTGTTACTTTCAAATTTTTCTTTGTTTATGTCTATAATTTCTACTTACTCAAATATTTTCTCCTCTAAAATTTCTTCATTTAGTATTACATGCTCTTCATTTTTATCAATAACATGATCAAATTTCTCTACATCTAAATCTTCATCTATTTTAAAAGTTTCTATCAAATTAACTTTAAAATTTTTAAATTGGAGCTCTTTAAGATTTTTCTTAACTCTATTAAAGATATTCAATTCTAACTTTTGATCTCCCCAAGCTAATTCCATCCAACCATTTCTACAACCTATGCAAGCATCTGCTGTAGTTAGAAATGACCTTCCTAAAATAACTATATCTTAGTCTTAGATTCTATTTGAAACATTTGTTTCTATTACAATAAAATCAACAGGGTATACAAATTCCATAACCCTCACTAAAATATCTTCCACTTTGCTTAAGGGTATTCTTATAGATTTATCTGCTAGCTGAATGACTATTCTTGTAGGTTTGATATTATCCAATTTTAATTTATCATAAACAAAATTATGCATAACATTGATTCCAGCTCCTAAGTCTATCAGCACTATATTAAAATAACAATCTCCTATATAACAAGAAATAACAGGAGTTCTTGGATCACTTAATTTTTTAGGTAAAAGATTAATTAACAGAGAGCTCACTTCTTCAGCTAAAAATTAATATTTTCCTCTTATTCTTAGTATAAAGAGTTTTAAGATATTTAGCATAAGAAGGAACTTGCCTAATAATCTCTAACAATGGAATATTAACTTTAACTTGCTCAAATATTTTACTAATTTGTTCCAATTCTTGCTCCTTAACATTTCTCATTCTATGTGGAAATGGAAATGATTTTCATTTTTAATGTCTTTCTTAATATTACTACTTTCAGCTTCCTTACTGTTTTCAAATTCTTTACTATGGTTAATTTCCTCCACTTCTGCATCAAGTTTGTTTTCTAAATTAAATTCTACATCAATGTCTTCTTTGTCTGTAAAATTATCATTTCTTTTTACATTAACATTTTCTTCATTATCACCCTCTTTAGGGCCTTCATAACTTATACCAGATCTTAACATAATACTTACATCTTTTAGTTCTTCTTGTGAAATATTGTCTAGTTTAAAAACATTAGAATTAGATGAATTCTTTATAAACAAGTCAATCGATCTTTGAATTTCATCTAGCTTCTCCGTATGATTAAATGATGTTACATCACAACATTCAATTTCCTCAGTTACCTCTGTAAATTGAACATTATCTTTTACAAAATTAACCTCTTGATTAGTTTGATTTTCTGTTGCTGTTGACAGATTTAAGTAGTTAACATTTTCGTATTCATTCAACATTCTACTATCTTCTAATGTCTGTAATGAATTATTTATTTTGTCCTTTAGTTGTTCTATTTTTAATGATATGTTTTGCATATGGTTTTGATCATTCAACATATTATGATTGCAATGTAAATAGAAATTTTGTATCTCTAAATTGTCATGATTCTCCCATAAGTTATAGTTGTCATTCCAATTGTAATTATCTTGAGGATGAGCACTAAGCTTTTCTAAATTATGCTGAGAAGAGTATGCATTAAGTTCCATAGGTGAACAATCCTCTTGAATATAATTAGAATAATTATAATCCTCGTAACTATTCTTCTTGTAACATATTATGCATTATTATCTGAGTCCATTATGATATTCAGAATTTCAACCCCAAAAGGTACTACACTACTCTAAAATAGAAATAAATCTTTCGGATAAAATTTACTAACATAAGAACTAACAATTAATGCAAAGAAATTCTACTGCAATCCTAATCACACCAAATTAACAAAAACTAGCACTAGTTGAAAGAAATAAATCCCTAGTAATGGTGCCAAAAACTTGTTCGAACTTTTTAGAATAATTAATAATTAATGTGTTCGATATATTTTAATTTTACTGTAAGTACATAGGTTCAGATGTAATTAGTGTGTAAGTACAAGTTTGTCCACAAGGACTATCAGGCTGATATTTTGTTAGTGCTACAATTATTGGAACGATTAATACTAAAGCAATATCACAGTTGCTCTGTCCCAAATAATTGCTAGGCTATTTTTTAATTAATTCTCATATCTATAATTCTCAAAGAAATTTCATTAATTATGTCTTCACTTAAGCTATTTGGATTTAAAAGAAGCTCTTAATAAATTATCCGAATTTTTCACTAAAAGACCTAAGCAATTACGTTTTAATTCCAAATACTTAATCTTTCTTAATTTTGAGTTATTTTGTATTTCTGTTTGCATGCACTTGAGTCTAATTTAATTAAAATGCAATAACCCATGAAATTAGTTCGTTGATAAATGTCTTTACCAACAAACCTACTCGTTGATTAATTACTCAATAGGCTTGACAAAACTTAACCAATGCTATTAGTTCATGGTTAAACCACTTAAGCAACAGACTGACTTGTTGGTAAAAGGGGTAGATTCGAATTTTAGATGCAGTTAAGTCATGTTTTACAATTCCTAAAAATTATAAGAATTACTCACTTCTCTTTTTGTTCTTTTTATCTTTAGGAAACTACAAACAACACATAAAACAAAACACACTTATAATTACTTGGAAAAATGAAATACCATTCAACAATACATAAAATGTAATATCATTCAACCAAACATTACAACACATATAAAATATAATGGAAAAAAGGAAAAGGAGAGAACACCTAATTATCCACTGTAATTTTCACCCTTCGAAACTTGCTCAAGCCAAGCACTTTTTTTGTCTTTACTTCCAACCCACCAGGTCATCAAGCTGACAAACTTTCCTTTCAACCTTGAATGATTTTCTAGGCATCATTCCGTATTTTCACCAAGGAATACAGGAGGAAGCAACCAATGCTAAGAGTCTTTCTTTCAAGGATACGCTCAAGTAGAGAAAAGAACAGCAAATATACTAGGGAAAAGATAGAGGAAAAAGAGGTCATCAATCTCTTCTCGAGAAGAAGTGAATGGGTGGAAGGTGGAAGATGAAGAAGATGAAGAATATGACTATGGACAGTGTTTGGATGAAGGAGGAGGGGGCTAGCTTTCATGGCTAAGGGACTCCTTTTATCGACTAAGGGAGTGGCAATTCCTCAACTAGCAGTTATCAAAGATGTGGTGCACATCTGGACGTATAGGATTGTTTCATGCAAGCCCACCTCCATTCCCTGTCAGTCCACATTTTTCATGATTGAACATCTGCTAAATTGAATTTCTTAGCTCTAACTCTTACATGAATTTTCCTGTAATTACTCATCAAAAATACCTTTCTGTGAAACAAATCATATTACAAGAGAAATAATTCATTATATTTTATCATCTACTACAATTGTATTTGCTAATATATCAATAAAACTCATTGCACAAAAAAAGAAATACTTAGGCTCATTAGTAAACTGGATTACCAATGGTGTAAGTTCGTTGGTAAATGTATTTTACCTACGAACTTTGTAATTTAGACATAAATCGTGATTTCTTCTGTAAGTTAACTAATTTACCAATAAACTAAGTCGTTGGTCATCATTTCATCATTTCTTTTTCAGTAAGCAATCACTAACATATTCATATATAATTTTCACGATTTAAAACTTAATTCATGCATCAATAAAGTGAATAAACATGCATAATGCATAAAAATATAGTTAATTTTTCAATCATCATTATCCAATGCAAAATGTTAGTAGACCTCAATAAAATTTACAAATTAACATCTATAAAATATATACTTTTGAGTCTGAACATGACGCTAGTATGGTATCAGAGCAAGGCATTTTACGCTATTGTTGTTCTCGTTCACACTTTCGTTGTCTCCTTATTGAGATCTTTGCTGCTTCACCGGTCTAAAGAAGGTTTGCTTAGATCTACAAAGATCGTTGTTGGTTTAGAGTAGATCGATCTTCTAAGATCTAGGGTAATTTTCTCTATTCTGCATAGATCCATACTTGTCAGTTCGATTCTTTCATTTCTACTTGCTTGAATCTTCATAACTCAACATATTCATCCATCAGGTGCATACCTCTTCCTTTGGTCACCCATAGATGGTACCTGTCAATATTTTTAGTCTCATTCTTGTTAAACTGGACAAGAAAATTTTCTTGGTTTGGAAGGCTTTATTTGACCCGATATTGAGAAGCAATAAACTATTATCTCATATTGATGGTTTGGACGAAGATGGGGAATATGACTACAGACAATGTTTGGACGAAGGAGGAGGGGGTCAGCTTTCATGGCTAAGGGACTCCTTTTATCAAGTGACGGAGTGGCAATTCCTTAGCTAGCAGTTATCAAAGAAGTGGTGCACATCTGAACGTGTAGGATTGTTCCATGTAAGCTCATTTCTATTCCTTGTTAGTCCACATTCTTCATGATCGAACATCTGCTAAATTGAATTTCTTAGCTCTATCTTTTACATGAATTTCCTTACAATTGCTCATCAAAAATACTTTTCTGTGAAGTAAGTCATATTATAAGAGAAATAATTCATTATATTTTATCTACTACAGTTGTATTTACTAATATATCAATAAAACTCATTACATAGAAAAAGAAATACTCAGGTCTATTGGTAAATTGGGTTACCAATAGAGTAAGTTCGTTGGTAAATGTCTTTACCTACAAACTTTGTAATTTAGACATGAATCCTGATTTCTTCTGTGAGCTAGCTAATTTACCAATAAACTAAGTCATCGGTCATGATTTCATCATTTCCTTTTCAATAAGCAATCGCTAACATATTCATATATAATTTTCACGTTTTAAAACTTAATTGATGCATCAATAAAGTGAATAAACATGTATAATGCTTAAAAATATAGTTAACTTTTCAATCATCATATTATCCAATGTAAAATGTAACTAAAACTCAATAAAATGTATGAATTAACATCTATAAAATACACAATTTTGAATCTAAACACAACACTAGCATGGTATCAGAGTAAGACATCTAACGTTGTTGTCATTCTCGTTCGCACTTTCGTTGTCTCCTTGTTGAGATCTTTGCTGCATTGTTGATCTAAAGAAGATTTGCTTAGATCTACAAAGATCACTATTGGTTTAGAGCAAATCTGTTAAGATCTCAGCAGATTTGCTCTATTCTGCGTAGATCTATACTTGTCGATTCGATTCTTTCATGTATGCTAACTCTAATCTTCATAATTCAACATATTCGTCCCATTAAGTGCATACCTCTTCCTTTGGTCACCCATAGATGGTGACTATTAATATTTTCGATCTCATTCTTGTTAAACTGGACAAGAAAATTTTCTTGGTTTGGAGGGCTTTATTTGACCCAATCTTGAGAAGCAATAAACTATTATCTCATGTTGATGGTTTTGAAAATCCTCCAGAGAATAGTTCTGTAGAGTTTACTAACTAGTTTGAAAAAGATCAAATCCTCTTGTCTTGGATTAATGCTACCCTAGCCATAAGTACTCTTTCGTATGTTATTAGTGCTAGAACTGCCTGTGAAGCTTGGGAAAATCTGGCCAAAAGATTTGGTTCTTGCTCTCCTACGCATGTTATGGCTCTAATAAAGAAATTAATGAATATCAAAAAGAGAGAAAGAAATATGCAAGATTACCTTCATGAAGTAAAAATTATTTTTGATCAAATGTTAGCTGCTAGATCAAAAATTAGAGATGAAAAGATTCACATGTATATTTTAAATGGTTTTCCTTCATCCTATAGACCTTTGGCTTCCTCTATTAGAGATCGAGGAAGTCCTATCACTATAACTAAACTATAGTCACTTCTTGTTTGTGAAGATATCAACATGTTAGATGAAAGTCAAAACAATAACCACATCTCTGCCTTTGTCACCCAATAGCAATACAATGGTCCTAGAACAAATAACCCTAGGGGAAACACCAACAAAAAGAACAAAAAGAACTTCACTAGTAATAGACCTATTTGTCAAATCTGCAATAAGCTTGGACACATTGCCTTATATTGTTTTCAAAGATTGAATTTATCCTATGTTGGGAAACAACCGCCAGAAAAGTTAATAGTCATGGCTGTTGCTGCTAATAATAAACATATTAGAGATGATGCTACTTGGTATGCCAATATTGGCGCCTCCAATCATATAACTCATGATCTCGCAAATCTGCAGCCGTCAAATCCTTACCATAGTAAAGAGGTTGTTCAAGTAGGTAATGGTTAAAATCTTGATATCAAATCTGTTGGTTCTTTTTTGGTTACTAATGGCAAACATATTTTTAAGTTGAAAAATATTCTACATTGCTTGCATGCGCCTTATAATTTTTTATTTGCAAATTCTTTTGCTCAAGACAATCTATGTTATTTTTGTTTTAAAAATAAAAATTTTTATGTCAAGGATTAGAAGACCAAGAAGAGAATCCTACAAGGCAAGGTTGAATGTGCACTCTATTCAATAAGACTCTCTACAACAAACTTCAAGTCCTTTATTGCAAAAAAGTCTTCAATAGAGACATTGCACCACAAACTTAATCATTTGATTTGCAAAATAAAATGATTGTTGTAAGGAACACTTCTATGAATAAAGACATTTGTTCTTCTTGCCATGTGTGTAAAAGCCATAAAATTTCTTTTCTTGTCTTTGAAAGTAGAACTACTAATATCTTAGAACTTGTTCATTGTGATGTTTGGGGTCCCTCCCCTTATGACTCCTTGAAATTTAGATACTATATAGTTTTTGTTGATGATTTTAGTAGGTACAGTTGGAT
>JAMKPZ010003850.1:0-17639 GCA_024699675.1 Amphibolis antarctica | reverse complement strand
TTTGTGTGTATAAATCAAACATTTGATTTAATTGTTCTTCTATTGTACTAACATTTAATCCTAAATCTACACCTAAACTCATTTGTATTCCCCTAATTGATTTACTAGCATATCTTATTTTACACATAGGATCTAAGCATACACTCAAAATATATAATGTAGGGATTTCATTCCAATATTTTAATTTTTTTTGTTTTATGTTATTTACTATTAGTTCGAAAAATGGATATGCCTCATATTTATTAAAAACTCGTGAATTATCATATAAATGATGCAACGCATAGATAAATGTAGAATAATAAATTCCTAACAATCTAATCGTTGCATCATAAAAATATTTTAAAAATTCAACAAAACATCTTACAATTTTAAAATCATTCTCAGTTAATTGTTTTTGATAATCATCACAATGATGACGATTATACAAAAACATTATTGAAATTTCATATGGTAATATACTTTCTAACATTAAATATAATGAATTTCCACTTATGTTGAACATTTAAAGAGAATTTTTTATGCTGCATTTCAAAAGTATTACATGTTTCATCAAATTGATGCTGCTACTTTCTTGAATTAGTTATAAAACTTACAGCATCCTTAATAAGTTCAATATAAATTTTAATTTCTTTTACACCTGATTGTACAATAATATTAATTATGTGACTCATACATCTTTGGTGAAATAATTTAAAACCATTTAGTAGACTTATTCTAGTTTTAAACATTGGTATTGTTGCAGTATTATTAGCTATATTATCAAAAGTTATACTACCTATTTTATTTCTAATTCCATATAAATCAAAAATTTCCATAATGTTTGCAAAAATTGTTTTAGTAGTATGTGGATGTTGAATTTTTCTAAATCCTATTAATCTTTTTTGTAAAGTCCAATTTTGATCAATATAATGTGCAGTTACAACTATGTACCCATTCTTAGTTCTATCCGACCAAATATCTGAAGTGTATGCTATACATGTCATTATTGTACTCATAACATTAATAAGTTCTAATATAAGCTTATTAAATGAAATCATAATATTTGACCTAATAGTATTTTTAGATACATGTTTATATTGTAGACAATATGCTTTACTAATATAATTATCAAAACGTTTATTTCCTCCAAAACTTATTGGTAAATCTTCTGAACAAATAAATCTAACATGTAAATCCCTAGCCTTTTCAGAATCATAAGACCATGAACTAATACTACCCTCAAGAGTAAAAGAAAGTTGGGTTTGAATTGTTTTATCCTTATTCCTATTTTTACATGTACTAATATGCCTAGTTAAATGACCTGTATCGCCAAATGTTTTGCAAGAAAAGTCGGTGTTACAGAGGTTACAGAAGGTTCGTTCCTCTTCTATGCCATCTGCCATAGCTTTCATCATGATTGTGTACTTTGACCAGATGGAAGCTCTCTTCTAAGACTTCCTCGGTGGCACAGTTGAAGTTGAAGCTCCAGTAGTCTCTATTGTCGGTGTTATTTCAGCTTCAGGAAAATTTTGTTGAGGATATCTGTAGCCTCTAGAACTTTGGCCTTGGTAGTGCGCCATTGTTTGTAACTTGAGTGAGAAAATTTGAGAAATTGAGAACTGAGAATTGAGATTAGAGTTTGGAGAATTTAGAGTGAAGGAGATGAAGAGTGAGTTGGGTGAAAAATAAAATCCAACTCTCTCAATTTATAGAGAAAATTTGGTTGAGCCGTTGAGGCGGAAGCCAACTATTTCACCTGGTAGCCGGTCGCTTGTTGGGCAGAAGCAGGCCGCCCATTGCCTGAAAGTGGGCCGCCCGTTGGGCGAAAGCATGATGACCGTTGCTGCGTCGGTGCGTTGCACCTTGCAAGCCGTGAGCCGGCAACCAGTCCCCCCATCGGCCACACAACCCGTTCTGCCTCATTCCACGCACACGATCGTTCACCCCGCCGGCCGCACAACCCGACGGCCGGCCCAGTGACCCGGTGGCCCATCATCCTGCTAGCGACACAACCCGTTCAGCCCCCCTCTCGCAGACCGATGCATGTGACCGTTCACCCTGACTGCCGGCCTAATGACCCGGCAGCCATTCCCCCACCCCACCAGACGGCCTGTTTTGCCTCCTCTCGTACACACAATTGTTCACCCCGCCGACGGCCGGCCCAGTGACCCATCCCCCTGCCAGCGATACGACTCGTTTAGCCTCCTTCCACGCACCGGCGCACGCAATCGTTCATCCCAGCTACCGGCCTAATGACCCGGCAACCAGTCCCCCTGCCGGCCACAAGACCTGTTCTGCCTCTTCTCGCACACATGACCGTTCACCCCGCCAGCCGCACAACTCGGCGCCCTATCCCCCCCACACAATACGGTGTCCTATCTCATGCTGGGTCGGGCCGTGCCTATTTCGTGCTAGAATTCGTGTCATGTCGGCACGACATGAACTACCTGGAGGTCCAGCCTAGGCACGACCCACGACACGAAAAATTTTCGTACTGTGCCATTAACCGGCACAGTTTGATCATGTCGGGTCGTGCCAACACGGCCATTGAAGTCTATTAGGAAGTGAAAAAAAATAACTTTTGGAGTTCTATTTATCAAACAAACAAAAGATATATTAATTTTTAATTTACTTTGAAAAGACACTTGAAATTTGTATTTATAATATTTATATTTATTTTAACATTAAAATAAAGTACGTAGAATAGTATAATTATATTTTTTAATATTAATATAATTAAAGATTATAATAAAATATATTAAAAAATCTTCATGTTGTTATTATTATTATTATAAAATTATTTTTTATTACGAGGGAAGTAACCAAAAGGCGACCTTGTACGTAGGCTTTGTTTGACTAAATATTTTTCACTACATATTTTAACTTTTCATTATACATTATAATAGTTTATAATAATATTTATCAAATAATTTTAAAATTTTACACTATAAATTATATCAAAATACTTATATTATAAATTATATAAATTTTTTTAAAATGTGAACCTTACTTAACTTAGATTTCCTTTTTTTCTTTACATACACATTTTTTAATCTATTTTTTTATTATTAAATTATTATTTTTCTCCTTCTATTTCAAAATCATTGTTCTAAAAATCATTTTTTCTACTCCCTAAAACTAAGAGTAAAGAAAAAAATGCTCCATTAATTTTACCTCTACAATAAACACACTATTTTTCATTATATACCTTAATTTTTTATTATATATCATAACAATATTTATCAAAATAAATTTATATTTTATATTAAAAATTATATAAAAATATATACATTATAAATTATATAATTTTAAAAAATATATAAATCACACCCCCATCCTATTTTACATTTACAACAATCACATCCAACACATTATCTTGAAAGAACGTATACTGCTGACATGCTCAGATGCTGACATGCTCAGATGCTCAAATCGACGAACAGTGAAACAGAGCAACACCTCTGTTTACTGTTCGCGTTTAAAATTTCCCAACCCCTCTCCTCTCTCTCTCTCTCTTGTTTCTCTCTCCTCTCTCTTTTGTTTCTGTCTCCTATCTCTTTTGTTTCTCTCTCCTCTGCTTGGCCATGGTGATTTGACACGACTCCAGCCTCTCTACAGGTCCTGAACTGTGCATGTACACACCCTCCCTCAACCCCTCCTTCCTCTGCTTCCTATTCACCCGTACCACTCGGATAAAATTTCAAAACAGGGAAGACATGTGTCGTGTGTGTGTGCGTACTCTCTCTCTCTCTCTCTCTCTCTCTGTAGATGAAAACAACGAGCGTTTGTTGCTCCTGGGGACAAAGGTAGCAACCAGCAATCACGGTTGGGGACGACGACGACGACGATGATGGGACGACGACGACGACGACGACGGTGATTGGTGGACCGAGATCGCAGGCCAGCAGTCACTGACGAGTTTCTTCTGATGCCTGATGGGTGTTTCTTCTTCCACTGGTGACTCTGGCGAAGTAAAGAACTTTTAAACGAAGAAATGGAAAAAATCTCACAGCGTATCAGTTTGGGTGTCAGTAATTTTTTCTTTTAAAATTTTAAAATTATTATTATAATAATATTAATTTTAATAAATAATTTTTTATTATTTAAATTATTATGTAATTTTAATTTTAACTACGTCTGATTTTTTAATTTCTTTTTATTTTTAAAATTATTTACAACGTTATTATTATTATCAATAGATTTTAATATATGAACTTTTATCATTCAATTAATTCTTATATAATTTTAATTCTATTTATAAAATTAGTTTTAACTTTAATTTTATCTAATTTTTAAAACTAAAAAAATTATCTTCAAACATATTTTTCATTCGTAAAATAAACTTCAATTTTAAGTTTTAATTTTTTATAACTTCTAAACTAAAAAGGCTGCTCGTGAATGCATCCATCGTCTTTGCAATGAAAAGCGGAAAACATGGATATTGATGGTTTTGTTTGGTTATAGTTCTTTCTACGAATAATCCATGATTTTATTTGATTAAAAAAATAAGAATATTATCTGACATTCATGGTTTTGTTTGATTAAAAAATAAGAATATTATTATAAAAATAAAAGTAATTCTACGAAGAAAAGTAAAGTAAACGACACCTATATATTATCTGACATTCTTGGTTTACTTTGATCTTTTGTGATTCTACAATTATGTTATTTTTTAATTAATTAATCAACTTAACTGTTTTTTAAAAAAATTACAATAAGTAAAAAAAAAAACAAATACACAAAAGGAAGAAGATGAGGTGGAGGGGGGCTTCAGCCTTCAGACCTTCATTCTTCATACATTACTGCTGCGGTGGTGGTGGTAAAAAGTCTGTGCCATGGTCTCAATCTTTTTTGGGTTGCTGTGTGTTTCTGAGCTTGAAGGTTTGGCAGAGGAATGGGTTCAGGGTTTTAATTAATGCCACCACCCATGTGGGGGCTAACACAACCCACCACCTCCTCCTCCTCTCTATCTCTCTTTCTCTCTATCTCTCTCTATATCTATCTATCTATCTATCTATCTATAGATATCTCATGGGTGCAGAAGAAAAGTGAGGTGGGAGATTTCTCAAGCCCCCCCTGTTGGTCCATTTCAGTGACCCATCACTGCCGTGGCCTCTCATAAAAGAGGAAGGTGACTTGTTCCTTCCCCTCTCCTGACGCCTTCCTATTCCTGTACCTCTGCTGAAGCAATGCACAGCGACGCGTGTACCCCTCCCCTCCCCTGCTTTGCAGCTCACCACCACCACCCTACTTCAAAGCCTTTCCTTTTGTTTTTTTCCTTAAATCTCTCCTCGGCAGCATCAACAACCCCCCGTTTGATCTTTGGATGTGTAAGCACATTTATATACATTAAAAATGATATTTTAGTGATATTATTTTTGAATAATTTAAATTAAATTTAATTAACCGTAAAATATAAAAAGTAAGTCTGTATAATTACGAAATAACTATAAGATTATAGTTTATAACATTTTCCCATGTATATAATATTTTGATAAACAATAGTTCATATAGTTACGAAATAACTATACAAACTTATTCCATATAGTTCGCTAGATTTAATTTGAACTGTACAAAAGTGTCACCATTAGAACTGACACTATATATATATATATACGGGAAAAAAAGTATGTAAGTACCTATAGAAGTGACTTCTATGGACACATCGTTTAGACCATTTGATCTTGATCAGGCAGGCATGGGCAAGGGTAAGGATGAGCGTGACGTAGGGGGCGACTGCGTGAATCCGCCACTCGACATGAATCGGCATGAATCAATGATTTCTTCCCCTTTTTCCCTTTCTTCCTCTTCTCCCTGACAGTGAATCAGCATCGCTTGCTTGCTCGCACCATCACTGCCACTCACGCTCGTGCTTGCTCACTCACATCGTCACTGTCACTCACGCTTGTGCTTGCCTGCTTGCGCACCATCTAATCAAAATTAGACGACCCAACTTCTGTGGGCACCTACAAGGTTAGTGAACCTTATATATATATATACACACACACAAATACTATTCATAAAAATTGATTTTATAAATATTTATTATAGCAATTAAGAATACATCAAAATTGATTCTTATTACCTTCTCACTTTTCTTCTTAAATCTTTTTACCTTCTTTTCTCAATTCCAAATTAAGGGTATGCTCGAGGGTAGCTTTTTTCTCTCTAAGAGTTGAGTAGAGAAAAAGTTGGAATTAGTTTTGTAAACGGAATTAGAATTACATAATAACTTAGGTAATAAAAGTTTACACGTTAAAATCTGTATGATAATAATAATGTTAATAGTGATTTTAAAAATTAGAAAATGTTAAAACTAAACGAAATTTAAGGGGAGGTTTGTGCATGCCAGAAATTATGGAAAAAGGAGATTTTAAAAAAATTCTAGATTTTCAGGTATATGTGCATATCGGAAAATTTGAAAAAAATTTAAAATTTTCCATCATTACATGTATAAATTTTTTCTATCATTTTTCACCAGTTGGGTTAGGAAAATTCTTGTAATTGATGGAAATGTCATTACGATGTGCTTTTCTAGTTTCCTAACTTCATGCATCTTGCTCAATCTCTTTTGACTATTGTTAAATTCATTATTACAGAGAAAATATAAAATTATATTTGAAATGTTAAAATATAAAATATTTATAATTTTTTAAAAATTAATTTTTCAAAATTTTCACACAAATTGTCATTAAAATTTTTATATACCTTTTCTATTTTTAAAATTTTTATTTCTCATATTTCTAACGTATACAGATAGAACCTAAAATACCAAAAGTATCAAACTACCTCATTTTAGTTTAAAATTTCAAAAAAAAGTTGAAGTTTAAATACATATAAAATTGATTTTCTATACATAATATTGAAACATTGGAAACTATATATATATATATATATATATATATGAGGGCACGAGTTCTGTAAATGTTTGTTGATCGTGAGATTGACGGTTGAAATTATGTAACTTAAAAGTTACTCTCTCTCGTGAAGGTGAAATTTAAAAACACACCATCTCTTCACTTAAAAAGACACGTATACTCTCACTCCTTTAACTTTAAAAGTTCACTCAGGTGTGTATATTTCAAATTATTGTATTAATTAACTTATGAAAATTAATTAATTATTCATTAATTACAAATACGATGATTAAATTTGAAAGAAGTTTGTAGATTTTTTATTTAAATAATTTGATTTTAATTATGTAATGTTTAATTAAAATAATTTAGGGTGGATTTTTTTTAACTTAAATATTAGGGTGGATTTTTTTTTAAATAATTCGATTTTAATTATGTAGTGTTTAATTAAAATAATTTAGGGTGGATTTTTTTTTAAATAATTCGATTTTAATTAAAAAATATTTTGATTAAATATTTAAAAACACTCCCTTTTCAATCGATTATTTTCCATGTATCGTTGTGTTTAATTTCAATTACAATATGCACTATTTTAGGGGGAGTATTTAACTTTTGCATTTCTTAAGGATTTTACGGAAGTACCGTTAAAATAAAGAAGTGACGCATGGAACTACTGTTTATGGACCCATCTATAAACAATAGTTTCGTGGATATACCTTACAATTAGGCGGAAGTACCGTCAAATACTTAGGTGATTTTGATTTTCAATTACTGAATATTGATTTAAAAGATATTTTTATTAAATATTATGCCATATATTTAAGTAAAATAAGGTATTTACAATTATCAAATAAGTGATTTATGTCATATATTTAAAAGAGATTTGAAAATTAAGATTTTACTCTATGCGAAACCGTAAAGTAAAGACATTAACTTTACGCAGCCAACTTAGAAATGGACATGTTAATGTTAAACTGTTGGTCTTTTAATACAATCGTCCAGTCTTTTAATACAAAATGCCGATTCTCTCATTACGTGTGAAAAATCACAGTAGAATGTCACATGACATTTTAAGTTCACACATGATAAGAGAATCGGTGTTTTATATTAAAAGACCAGACGATTGCATTAAAAGACCGGTATTTTAACATTCACATGTGACTTTTTAAGTTAGGCACGTGCATTCTAAAGTACACCCTCAACCAATGAACGTCACTGTTAATGTTAAAACGTCGATTTTTTAATATATAGTCCAGTTGTTTAACATAAAACACTGATTCTCTCATCACATGTGAACTTAAAATTTCACGTGACATTGTACTATGATTTTTCACGAACTATATTCATATTTAATACTTATTGAAGTAACTACACTCATTCCAATATCACACCGAACTGTTCTAAATATTGAACATATTTAATCTACTAACTTAAAATATTAGGGTGGAATTTTTTTAAATTAATTCGATTTGAATTAAAAAGGATTTTGATCAAATAATTAAAAGTACTTAACCCAGATCGAATGGTATGGTTTTAAATAATTTAGCATTAATTGAAATAATATGTCCAGTTATGTTGAAGTAATAAGTAAATAGATAATTAGTAAATATAATTATGACTGTTAAATTACCATCACATCATGATTAAACATTAATTAAATATTCATCATCAAAACATAATAGTCTCAGAGAGATACCCTTAAAACGCCTAACTACTATTCACAGACCACATGTACTTTAGAATGCACGCGCCTAACTTAAAAAGTTACATGTGAATGTTAAAACGTTGGTCTTTTAATACAATCGTTCGGTCTTTTAACATAAAACGCCGATTCTCTCATCACGTGTGAACTTAAAATTTTACGTGACATTCTACCAGAATATTTCATGAACTATATTCATATGTAGCACTTATTTAAGTAATTATATCCATTTGCATTACTTCTCCGAAATATTTTAAATATTAAACATATTTAATCTACTAACTTAAAATATTATGGTGGATTTTTTTTAAAATTAATTCGATTTGAATTAAAATAGATTTTGATTAAATAATTACAAACACTTAACCTAGATTGAATGGGTATAGTGTTAAATAATTTAGCATTAACTTAAATAATATTTCCAGTTATGTTCAAGTAATAAGTAAATAGATCATTAACTTAAATATAATTACGACTTTTAAATTACCGTTAAACTATGTTTACACATTAATTAAGCATTATCATCAATATATAATACTCGACAATGTCCCGCTTTTTGATGATCACCAAATTAATTAGATGTTGTAATTATCTATTGTTTTCCTTTTCAATTTTCAAATTTCAATTAATTTGATGTTGTATTTTACTTTTTGACTTTCTTAAAACACCTAAAGTTAAGAATGTTAAGTGTAATTATCTATTGTTTTAAGTGTACTTATGTAGTGTTTTAATTTTGAACTATATGTCCCCATTGTTGTTATTATTCAACAAAGTATTGGGATTAGAGAATAATTGTAAGTATTCATACAGATAAAATTAATAAATCCACATTTCATTGAAAAGTTAAATAAGATAAAAATACCCTTGAATTACAAATCAATCATTTATACAAACAAACATTCCAATCACTTAACATTACAATTCAACAAGAAATCAGAAAAGTACAAGTTATCTTTGATTTCTCCTCCAATTTTGAACAGAACTTATTATAGTTTCTGAAATTTATCGACCAATTTGTTTTTCTAATTGTGTAATATACGCAACATCTACAGGAGATAACAAATCTTGTCCAGTCGACGTATGTGCTTGTTCACTTGTTGATTGTTGCTGTATGTTTGTAATTGATGCATTAGAAATGAATTTCTTATATTCAGCCACTATAAACGATCTTGTCTTAAAGGATTTTCTGGGCCACTGATTCACATTATATTTTGTCTCTGATATCAATTTCAAAAGATTGATTCCATAAAATAATTTTGAATGTCTATGCTGTATGGAATCCAAAAATAATGTGCACCAATTCAATTTTATTTTCTACATCACAGCATATGTGGCATATAAACAAATTCTCTAGATATGTTCACCATGCCCTTTCTTCTGAAAAATTTGTGCTTGTAGAATTTTGGCTACAAATTTTGCTTTGCCATTGAGTTCATTAACATACTGTAATTTGCCATGTGAATGAGAGGTTCTTGCTATCGAACTGATATTCTAATCTAGTAAGTTCAAAGATGTTCTATCTAATTATACACCCTCATTTGTCAATTTAAGAGTATCATATACCAACTGAGGAGTAATTTCAAAAATAGTGTTATCAATGTTGCTAAATAATCTGTCTTCCTCAACATGCAAGTTAACATAAAAAGTAGCTATCACTTCTCTAAATACATCTACATTACAGCTTGTTGGTATTATGTCTAGCAGACCTTGAAATTGTAAGAGATCCTTGATCTCTTGTAAATCTGTAAAGTTTATAGGCCTTTCATACAGTATTTCAAGATTCAAAAATTTATGGTAATTGTCTAGACATTCCTGATTTCTAAAATAGAGATTTTCCACTGAAATAACTTCCTCAAGAATAGAATGTGAAGTGCTTGACAAATTTTCAACATTCTCTGTCTGTGACTAAGACATAACAAATCTCAACTTATCTTTATTCTATACCTCTGAAGTCTCTTGTTGCTGCTTTACATACTCATCTTCAGCTTGCAAATCAAGAGATTCTTCTATGGTTTGTTGATTAGAGATTGTTGGAGGGCTGTAATGCTCTTCCATTAAATCTGAAAGTTGATGTTCTGCAGCTTCTTCCACAATTTCTTCATTAACTGATACATACTTAGAAACTGGTTCTTCTATTTGTTGTAACTGTAACATTTCTTCAACGTGTTCCTATGCATTAGTTCGAACAGTTGCATCAATTTATTTTTTCTTCATGTTTTGCAAATATTCACCCAATGTCTGAGAATCACTTGTGTCAAAAAGTTGTTCTTCCATAGAGACAGATAGTGCCTATTGTGATTTTAAATTTCTCAAAATGTCTTCAATGCTGTCCGTCTAATCTGTTGGAGAACTGTTTGTCTCTATAAAAACTGTTTTAGAAATAACTGTAACTATATCATTTGACTCATCATTAATTCCAGTATACTTTTCACACTGTGGTGGAATATTCATTAGCAGAACATCTTCTTCCTTCCATTGCCTCATTAATTGAATATAAATTCGTGGAAGTTTTTCTTTCCTATCGATATACTTTTGCATTTTAGCAAAAGCTTGAAATCTATCATGCCTTGTATTTTTCAATACATACTCAATAACATCATTCCTTTTATTTATCAAACTGAATGATAATGTGCCTTTAAAAACATGCTTTACACATAAGTCATACACATCAAAACTTGACAATTTTGCTAGAATTGCATCAACTATAAATAGAAATGACTTTGAAATAGTCACTTCTTTTTTCTCAAAATTATCAATCACCTTTTGAAAACAACTCAATTCAAAAGATGACAAAAATGTTTTACCTATCCATAGACCTTCATTTTCACCATCACTGCTAGTAGACTTTGAACTACTGCTCCAGCTAGCTGAAGTGACCACTTCAACTCGTTTCTGTCCAGTGGTGGCTTTAAACCAATTTTCAAACTCTTCAACCCCACTTTTAGGGGTGAACCATTTTGAAGTTGACGGTTGTGGATGGATGGGTTTAGTCTTCTTCGGCTTTGGAGCAGGCTTGTTATGTCACCTTTCAGCAAGTCTTGAAAACTATTCTATTTCAAATGTACTGAATGGTGTCATTGAATCAGCAAATGATTATAATACATATCGCTCAGCACACCTGATATTGTGTATTTTTTCTCCCTATGACTGTAATCGTAGTCACAAATTATCCATTTTTGCTTTTTTCTTCTCCTCAACAACTTCAAAAACCTCAGGAGAGAAGTCATACCTTGACTTCAACAACTATATCTCTTTGTCAACCTTGTCAATTTTGACCTACAATGTACACGGGAGTAGCGGTGGAACTTGAATGGTCTTCTTCCCACGTGCCATTGCTACGTTACTATCACTGAAGCTTCTTCTCCAAGTGACGCACTATGCAACTATCAGGAAGACTAGGGCACAAGGCATTACGAATTTAAGTCTTATATATGCTTAGAGATTGAGGGTTAAAGTTGTCAGATTTTTATAATTGGATCTTACTATAAAGATATTTGCTATTCAATAATACCTTTAGTTCTTAACTAAAGTTGTCACGTCTAATTCACGTAATGAGAGAATCAGCGTTTTGTGTTAAAAGATCGGACGATTGTATTAAATGATCGGCGTTTTAACATTCACACGTGACTTTTTAAGTTAAGCGCGTGCGTTGTACAGTATGGCCGTCAACTTAATATTCGAAGGGGTATAGTTAGGTAAATAAATGTTACATATGAATATAGTTCACACGTGATGAGAGAATATCACTGTAGAATGTCACATGAAATTTTAAGTTCACATGTGATGAGAGAATCGGTGTTTTAATATTCACACGTGACTTTTTAAGTTAGACACGTGCATTCTAAAGTACACGCCCTACTACTGAATGTCACATGTTAATGTTAAAACGCCGGTCTTTTAATACAATCATTCGGTCTTTTAACATAAAACATCGATTCTCTCATCACGTGTGAACTTAAAATTTCATGTGACATTCTACCATGATTTTTCACGAATTATATTCATATCTAACACTTATTTATCTAACTATACCCTTTCGAATATTAAGTTGATGACCATACTGTACAACGCACATACTTAATTTAAAAAGTCACGTGCGAATGTTAAAATGCCGATTTTTTAATACAATCATCCGGTCTTTTAACATAAAATGCCGATTTTCTCATCATGTGTGAACTTACAATTTCACGTGACATTCTACGATGATATTTCACGAACCATATTCATATGTAGCACTTATTTAAGATACTATATCCATTCACATTACTTCTCCAAACTGTTCTAAATATTAAACATATTTAATATACTTAGTTAAATATTTAAAACACTTAACCTGAATCGAACATTCGAGTGCTAATTAATTTAACATTAACTTAAATATTAAAAACACTTAACCTGAATCGAACATTTGAGTGCTAATTAATTTAGCATTAACTTAAATATTTAAAACACTTAACCTGGATTATATTGATGATCACCAAATTATGTTTATGTTGTAATTATCTATTATTTTCCTTTTCAATTTTCAAATTTCAATTAATTTGATGTTGTATTTTACTTTTTCACGTTCTTAAAATACCTAAAGTTAACAATGTTAAGTGTAATTATCTATTGTTTTAAGTGCAGTTATCTATTGCTCTAAGTCCGAACAGTATATGTCCCCTTTTTCGTGATTATTGAACAAAGTATTGGGGTTAGAGAATAATTGGAAGCATTCAGTTAGATAAAATTAAATCACTTATACAAATAATTTAATCACTTGAAATAAGAAAAAAATACCATTGAATTACAATTCAATCACTTATATTGAAAAGTTAAATAAGATAAACATACCCTTGAATTACAATTCAACAAGAAATCAGATAAGTACAAGTTATCTTTGATTTCTCCTCCGATTTTGAATAGTACTGATTATAGTTTCTGAAATTTGTCGACCAATTTATTCTCCTAATTGTGTAATATATGCAACATCTGCAGGAGATAATAAATCTTGTCCAATCGATATATGTGCCTATTCACTTGTTGATTGTTGCTGTATGTTTGTAACTGGTGCATGAGAAATGAATTTTTTATATTCAGCCACTGTAAAAGATCTTGTCTTGAAGGATTTTCTAGGCCACTGATTCACATCATATCCTGTGCCCAATATCAACTTCACAAGACTGATTCCATAAAATAATTTTGAATGTCTGTGTTGTATGGATTCAAAAAATAGTGTGCACCAATTTAGTTTTATTTTTTGCATTACAACATATGTAGCATATAAACAAATTCTCTCGATATGTTCACCATGCCCTTTCTTCTGAAAAATTTGTGCTTGCAGAATTTTAGCTATAAATTTAGCCTTTCCATTACGATGTTCAAGATACTGTAATCTACCATATGAATGACGAGTTCTTGGTATCGAACTGATGTTCCAATCTAGCAAGTTTAAAGATGTTCTACCTAATTGTACACCTTCATTTGTCAATTTAAGAGTATCATATACCAACTCAGAAGTGATTTCAAAAATAGTCTTATTTATGTTGGTAAATAATCTACCCTCCTCAACATGTAAGTTAGCATAGAATGCACCAATGACTTCTTTGAATACATTTAACTTACAGTTTGTTGGTATAATATCTAGCAGACCTTAAAAGTTTAAGAGATCTTTAATCTCTTGTAAATCTTTGAAATTTACTGGTCTTTTGTATAGTATCTCATAATTCAAAAATTTATTATAATTGTCCAAACATTCCTAAATTTGAAAATATAGATTTTCTACTGTCATACCTTCCTCAGGAAATGAATGAGAAGTACTTGGCAAATCTTTAACATTCTCTGTCTGTGATTAATATACAACCAATCCCAACTGATCTTTATTGTGCAACTTTGAAGTCTTTTGTTGTTGATTTACAGGCTCCTCTTCAACTTGGAAATCAAGAGATTCTTGTATGCGTTGTTCAGTTGAGATTCTTGGACGACTATAATGTTCTTTCGTTACTACTAAAATTTGATGTTCTAGAGCTTCCTCCATTCTACTTTTAAGGCTCAACCGTTCTGAAGTTGACGGTTGTGGACGGATGGGTGTAGTGTTCTTAGGCTTTGGAGTGGACTTCTTATGTCTCCTTTCAGCAGCTCTAGAACACTCTCATATTTTAAACGTACTGAATGGTGTCATGGAATCACCAAATGATTTTAACACATTTCGCTCAGCACATCTGATATTGTGTAGTTTTTCTCCTTCCGACCAAAATCATAGTCGCAAGTTCTCTATTTTTGCAATGTTGACCTCCTCTGCAACAACTTCAAAGACGTCGGCAGAGAAGTCATACCTGGACTTCAATAGCTCTATCTCTTTGTCGACTTTGTCGATTTTGACCTGCCATATATGCGGGAGTACCAGTGGAACTTCAATGTTCTTCTTCTCGCATGCCATTGCTACATTATTGACAGTGAAGCTTCTTCTCCAAGTCACGCACGACGCAGTTGCTCTTACTCAGGAAGACTAGGGCACAGGGCATTACGAATTTAAGCTTTATATATGCTTAGAGATTGAGGGTTAAAGTTGCCGGATTTTTATAATCGGAGCTTACCATAAAGATATTTGCTATTCAATACTACCACTTATTTGAAAGACCGGATGATTGTATTAAAAGACCGGTGTTTTATGTTAAAAGACTGGACGATTGTATTAAAAGACCGACGTTTTAACATTAACACGTGACTTTTTAAGTTAGGTGCATGCGTTGTACAGTATGGTTGTCAACATTTTTTATGTTTACAAAACTAAACATATATATTAAAAAGATATATGTCACCAAACACAAGTCCTGACCTGAACGAATTTCAATATTTCAATATATTACATCAGTTTATTTGACTAAAACAGTTACATCGGCATATATCTCACTAAAAAAATTACATCAGTTTATTTATAATGTAAGCATCATTGTGTCATACTCCTCTTCAGGTATCATCTTCCCTGTTTTACTGACGACTACCTGCATTGGGGTAAGTAGTTATGTAATGACCTACTTCCCCACACTCATGACACATCCTTCTCTTCTTTTGGGTGTTAATTTGTTCAATAGAAGCTTTTAGCTGTTGAGAATAAGCAGGTTTTCCTTTGATTTTTCTTAATGTAGATGGATCATTCACTACAAAACTAGTTGGTAAATCAACTGTGGTGGGGTTATTTCCACTTTGATCATCTTGTGTATACTGCACACGTAATCCACTGGTCTCTTCAACAAATCATCAAAAGTTGATTTCACTAGTGCGTACTGTTCTATTGAAGTGAAAGCAGTGTCCACCAATTTGAATGCACTAGACCGTAAGTCTCATCTCATGAGAGAAGTAAACCTATGACAAATACAAACAGATGTTTCATCAGCATCAATTGTGGAAATAAAATTCTTTGATGAATATAATAAATATACCTGTCAACATGATCTGGTGGTCCACCAATAGTGCTACTGTGGTATCTGCAATGAATGGTCCATTTATGCAATATATATTTGCTTGATATGTGGGTGATCTGTTTCTTCCATAATACAGAAAAGATATGATGACAAAGAAGACCTTCATTTTCAAATTTCTTGTATAAACAACATACATCATAATTGGTTTCCATATTCAAACTGACTATTTTAGGTTTTCTTGACATCAATGGATTTCAAACTTCAAAACAATATTGCACACCTACTTTGCTTATTTTTTTATTAAGATACGTCAATCCTTTTCTCATTTCATCTTGAAATAAAGAAAAAATCTTCCTTGTATAACTTGCAGTAACCTGAATTTCAATTGAGGTAGAGAACAAAAGTGTCGGCTTTGTTGTCAAAGTAATTAAGTCTTCATGTTCCTCAGATTGATCTCTTGCTTTCAATGCTCTATCATATTGGACAACAAATTTTGAAAAAGAAGTATGAGAATGCACATACCCATTAAAAAATGAATTTACGCTCTCAAACCTTTGACTTGTGGTCATGCCTACCATAAATATATCTTTCATATAGCATGGAACTCAATGCTGTCGGATGGTATACATGTAATTCAACCAAGAGTTACTATGCAGTGTTGGATATTTAAGTGTAAATAATTCCTACTCATTTTCAAACTCTTAAGGAGTCCTTGCACCATATATACATTTATTGTAATCAACTTTAAAGTTGACATCAGTGCGTATCTCTGGTACATGACCAATGGTATTTCGGTCAATATGCCCTTACAATACCAATGTACAGAATCTGGAAAAACTTTAGGAATAACTTCACACATTGCATGATCTTGATATGTAATAATGGTCTTTGATTTCTTGCCATACATGCAAGTTTGGAATGTACTAAACAACCAATGAAATGTTTCTTTTATCTCATCTACTAGTAAAGTACACCCAAACGATGTAGACTGCTTGTGATAATTTACTCCAGTAAATGGTGTAAAAGGCATGTTGAAATTATTGATCCTATAAGTGGTGTCAAAAACAACTACATCTCCAAACTTCATATATGCTTCACAAGCCCTTTCATCAGCCCAAAAGACACTTTTGATTGTATGATCTTTATCTAATTCAAAACAGAAGAAATAATTTGGATCTTTATGACTTTGTTGCTGAAAATATTGTACTACCATCATATATTCCTTACCTATATTATTCTTTGGCCTAGTCCTGTTAAAGTGCATAATTTGATCAGAACTAATATTTTGCTGTGACATATTTGAAAGAACATTTGCCGCTTTTGAAGGTTGAATGCCACATTCTGAGAGAGTATTTAGTAACCATTTTGATACAGATGATATCTTTTTATGAAATCTTAACATCTTTGATTTTTCAGGTGATGCAAGAACATGATTATGCTCCTTGACAAATTTCTCAACAACCCACATATTTAATTCATTGCGCATCACATAAAACCTTGTAGCACAACCTTCCTGAATGTCTCGTTGTCTACCCACATCACTTTCCGAACAACGTTTGTCATTCATGTCCTTATGTCCCTCTTTATAACAAACAAAATTACGTGCTATTAATTCTCCACTAACTTTTGATTTTCTGAACCAACTTTTTCTAATAGCAAAACCTTTCTTCATTGCATATGCATTATAAAAATTATATGCAT